>JAYEPQ010000017.1:26820281-26882781 GCA_036321105.1 Dracaena cambodiana
GGCTGGCAGAACCTCATCATGTGCTTGATATCGTAAACGTCTCCTATTTCTCTCTGAACCGCATCGACAAATCCATCCAGCGTGTCGGGCAGAGGAGCCTGCCTGATCAGTTTCAACAGATACGCTACGTCGTAGAGCCCATGAAACGTTATCCATTTCGTCCGTTTACCAACTGCAAACAAACTCTTGTGCAGCAGGCCGGATATGGCACTAGCCTCCACCCCGTCACCACAAAACCTCTCAAATTCGATCCCGCTCTTCTTCAGTAGTTCAATGGAGGGCTTTGAGTGGCGGTCGACGGCCAAGTCGAAGTCCCTGAAGTTGAACTGCCAGGTGTGATGTTCCTTGGTGTTCATGTCGAAGAGGGTCACTCCCAGCTGGATCAGCTTTAAGGAATCAACATTGTGCTTCAAGTCTCGATACCGCTGCTCCTCTGGAGACCATCGAGGAGTTGACCGGAGGAATCCGGGAAATTCTGCATCGATGGCGACGTATGGGGAGTGTTCTCTGAGACTCGACATCAGCTCCATCTGCTCCTCCACATTGTATCTCCATACTTCTCTCACTTCAGACATCTTCGGCTATCACCAAATTTTCTCCTCTCTCGACTCCTTCGATCTCTCTCTCTCACTCTTGTTCTTGCTTTGTTCTCTTTAATGTGTTGGTGATGCTACGGTGACAATTTATAGAGGTGGCCATAAACTGAATCCATTTCGCATTAGGACAGGATCCTGATCCGTTTTTGGTAACAAAAATGCCAAATGCCAACCATTTATTTGGTAACTTGGCATTTATGGAAACTATTACCTTATCCTAATTCAAGTTGGATTAGGATGGCATTTATGGAAACTATTACCTTATCCTAATTCAAGTTGGATTAGGAAAGAGAACCCACAAATACTAATCATTTTCTAAAAGTAAGGTCTGAAGAAGACTGAGACGAGAGAGAATCGATCAAAAGTGAAACTAAAATGAGATTACAAACGACGTATATTCTTAGAGGGAGAGACCCGAGTCCTCATCCTCGTCAAGACTGGATGCATACACGAAGTATAAGGACCAGATGATTCCGAACACGCCTACAAGGATCCAGCCGAGGAGACTGTCGCTGATACCGAGCGTGAGGCCTGTTCCTTCTGTGCTCATTCTTTCATCAACGAGCGCCAGTGCTGCAGGGGACGACAGGCTCATCGCGCTCGCTGCAGCAAGAAGGGAAGACACGTCCAATATCTGCGGCTTGTTCTCTGAGAAGCACATTACTCTCCCACCCCTTGTCACAGTTTTAAACACACCTGAGAACTCAAAACGAACCAGGTAACATTTCAGTATGGGATTTTTCATATTAGACCTTGAATCGGAAAATTTGCTAAAATTTATTCATGATCATTTACAAAAAAAAAAAGTAGCAGAATGCCGGAAATGGCGATTGACAAATAACATCTTTTAGCAAGAAGCTATGCATACTACCAGGATTTCCTGTAAATGTCTCGAATGTACGAAAACAAAGCAAGAAACTGAGATACAGATATTGGAACTGTCTAATTTAGAAAGAGTTTTGCAAAGAATTTACCGAGACTTTGCAACGAGGAGACGGGGATCGACACCTTGGGTAGATGGGCTGCAGGGATAGCTGAAGAAGGGGCAGTGAGTGTAGCCATTCCTGGACTTGGAAATGAACCACCTGTAAGCAGCAGAAAATGGAGCTAAGAGGGAGACACTGAGGATGAGAACAAGTGAGGTTATTATTGCAATGCATAACAAGACGCACAATATCGGAAAAGTTAGATACTCTGACTCATGACTGGTCCTCATTAAAAACCTCATCTTCTCCCATCCCACCAGTGCGTTCCACGTGTACACATCCTCCTGTGTTACATATCATGAAAGGCAACGTACAGAAAATTGTATCCTTCACTGAAACAAACACATAACTACTTTAAATTTATGAAAGGAAAGAAGATTCACATATGAAAGTTAAGATGTTGGAGCCGAATGTACATGTCCATATATTCTTACAAAGATTAATATGTCCTTGTATTGCAAAAAAGATAAAAAGAGAGGAAAAAAGGAACTCCAAAGGAGCATTCTTATTCTATCAGGATTTAGTGAAAAAAATGGGTGAACTATGGAAGATGACAGCCATATTGGGTGAAAGAAAACAATGTTGGACAGATGATTTACATCAGGAGAAGAGAAAGAATGGGAAAAGGAGAATAAAAATTAAGAAATATCGGCAGAAGGACAACCACCCAACTTTGCCTACTTTTGGATATTGCATTGTTGCAAGTAGGGCTGGTCGTAGTTGAGGAACTTGTTCCAGTAACCTTTAAATCTAGGAAAACCTATCTCAAGCCATGGCTTCATTTGTCCGGTGTAGTGGATGACTGCTGCTCTGTCGATCTCTTTCCTCCCAATGTCAGAATCCTGCCCGAGCCCAACCATGTGCCACTGCCTGTCGAGGGTCAATGTGTGGTTGTAAAATGTGAGCTGGCCCAACGGCAAACTTCCTGCTTTCCATGACTGCCTCCTCCTCCCCTGGAAAGCCATACATACAACAGATAAACTCAGAATGAAATGCTTTGTACCATTTTTACAATGAAGGGTAGATAGTATGCAGGTGAAAAACTACATGTTCACAATTTCCGAGTGTAAAGAAAACTATCAAACAATTTAGTGAACTTTTCAAATGATGAAACCCTAGTTAAAATTCATTTTATGCATTAGAGACATTACAGGCAATTCATAATATGTGTGAAATTTAACAGCAGCCAATATCTAATATACCACGATCCTCGTAGGAGCCAAAAGTATACAAGGGGCCCGAAGCCTTAACCTACTACTCATAGAATATAATCTCTTCCGGTTACATACAAATTCCTTATTCTATACATTTTGCAAACCAAACATCGAACAGATGACAAAAAAAAACAAAAAAGAAAAAGAAAAACCAACTTTCGATATCTAGAACTAAAATTCATATGTATATATAAAAAAGTAAGCTAGAAGCTAAATAAAAAAATAAAAAATAAAAAAAACTGTGGTTTCCATATAAGATTGTTTCTAGAAACAATCTAATAATTAACTAAATTTTTATAAATTTTTTATAAAATATGCAAAAGTTAATTTTTTCGGGGAAAGGGACCAAAAAAAGACTGATAAACATTTACCCTTACCAGCTGCAGCCATTTATTGTAAATGCGTGTTAAGCCTCGTCGCCGCCACTCATGCAAATCAAAGATATTCATCCCAAAAGCCCATAGACATGCCTTGGCGTTAAAATTTTTTGCAATGGTCGGTTCAGAAAAGTCAACAAGCATATCCAATCGATGAGATAAATCATCTTTATTGCATGTCTCGACAACTCCAATTACTTTCCCCTTCATATCTATTTTCCATAACCCCCTCAGATCTTTCTGAACCACCAGATCATGATCCAAAAGTAATAACTTGTTCAGGTAAGGAAAGACATCTGGCAAATAGAACCGAAGGTGGTTGAGTGGCGAGCCGAATCTCAGATCTCGCACACCTGACTGCTTAATCATTGAACTAAAATCATGAGGGAGCAATTTGAAATCATCCATGTTCTGTATCTCGATCGTGGCTTGACCAGGTCGGTTCAGCAGAAACCACATTGTCATTGCTGGGAAGTAAAGAGAATCAGTCACAATGTGAATAACAATTTTGTTTGGGGCCTGCAAAAGAAAAAGAAAGAATTAATAATTCACCAATAAATCCAGATGTAGCAAACATGGGATTTGGCTCATCCAAATTTAAATGGGCATCATTAAAGTTCAAATCAAAGAATGTTATACTTCATTGGTTGTGATAATTAATGCATCTCTTTTGTTCCATGTTTGTGGTTTTGAATACATGATGTACAATCAAACACAATCAAGAAAACAGAATGTAGAATAAGAACTTCAAATATTCTAGGATTACACTGATCATTCCCTAATTCTCTGAATGACTATAAGTTCTCAAGAGTCCCCCAAAGAAATTACAAATACAGTATTACCTAAATCGACTTGCAAATTGTGGTAATAGTGTAATACAACAACAATTAGGCCTTTTATCCCGATTATTTGGGGCAGGTTCTTCTGCAGCATATGTATGGGGGCATTTGTAGATTTTAAACAATCATTACCATAGTTCACAGTGAGCCAAAATTGCAAACTGTGACTAATGCTCGTTTAAAATCTACAAATGCCCCAATACATAAGCTGCAGAAGACAATAGTGAATAAATAGTAAACATAACATAGTTTCTATCATGGTGAACGATTGAACATCATCCAAGAATTCTTGTTTCAGGGTGGGATGGAGCTCAATGTCATGCCACACTAATGACAAATTTTAGATGTGTCAACTGTCAACTATCAAAAATGTAACCTGATGGAGGTAAGAAGATCATAAAGCCAGGGTAGAGCATTTAGTTGGTACATATAAGGTCTTAAAACATCTGCCTAGAGATACAAGTCGCATATAAATTGTATCAGATTTTTGAGGTAGCCTATAATATCAATTTGATATTGCCAATATACCCTATAATATCAATTCAATAATGCCGATATTGGATATTGCTGATTTTGATACCTTAAATGACCAGCCGATATTGATAGAGGTTCTGATACTTTAAATCTTGGTTAACACTTAAATATAATCTAACCTAATTGATTACATAGATTAAGCTCAAAAACATATGAAGAAAAAATCTATAAAAAAAAGACTAGAATAGAAGAATATAGATGATGACAGAGGTACTTAGAGAAGTGCAATTGTCATTCAAGAAAAGCACATGCCAAAGAGCCAAACTGAAAAACATTATTAACATGCAAACTGACGTCATACCATAATGAAACATAAAATTGAGAGTGAGCGAGAGGAAAGTAAATAAAAATAGACTTCACACCCCCTAGTTAGGATAAACAAAAAGATTTTTAAAGCTTTTCCTAGTTTTCATATAGCATTAAAGCTGGTGTCAAGCATTGGGTGCACGAGACATAATGTTGCATGGCAAGTCAATGGAGTGGCACACATATCTTTAAAAAAAGGTGACCGCTATTATAGAATATAGAGGTGTCAAATATTTCATCTATAGAGGTCTAGATAAAACAAATTGTCTCTATTAGAAACCCAATCGAGTCCATGCTAATTGCAGACCCAACTTGTTCTTTTACTATGCATAAAAAACTAAAAGGTCTGTGAAAGATGAAGTTAAATCATAAAAGAAATTTACCCTCTGAATTAGGCGGCATTAGAAATATAACTCTGACAGCCAATTTTTAGGATTGATGCAGAAGTTTGATGGGCACGTTGTGTTAGTGTTGTGAGGCTGAATAGAGAGTAATCCAGTCATAGGAATTAGGAAGAGACTAGCAAGATCTTTGAATTTGAAACTTGTTTGTTATTCAAGTTGCTTTGTTCAAGGTTACAATCATCGCTACATCCCAACTTCGAATTATAGATTTTGATGAAGGTCTCTAGACTTATAGCTTATGTCAAACCTCGTTTTCAGCTGCTTCTGAAAACAGAATGCGTAACCAGCGGGAATGTACAAAACCAAAACGGCATGAGCAAGACCATAATTTGTATCCACGATACAAGCAATTACCAGAGAGAACAATAAATAAAATGAACATGCTACACAAATGCAGGAAATGACTACATTTTCTTGAATGTAGAGGAAGCACAAGCAGGATATATACAAGATACTTGTCCAGTCAACAAAATATAACTCCTAACAGGAGGGCACGAGGATACTCAAAAGTACAACAAAAGAAATCCAAGATGATCCATCGACCTACCACTAGGACTCCACCTACTCTAAGGACTATCCTATCAGTGAGCTCGATATCACACCGGCAACCCCATAGTTTGGATCTTGATTTAGTTGTAAAACTTTCTAAATTCTAATCCTCGGGAAGACATTCCTACTTCCACTGTTAAGTCCCCCCTTTAACCCATATTTAATTCCTTGTTCAACTAAGCGTGCATGTTTTCGGTGTTTCATGTCATCAAGTTTCATGTGTCAGGCATAACATTATGTCTCAAATATAAATTTCATGTAATCATCATATAACAATTGTCCATGTATTTCCTATTGTTGTATATCCTGTGACATGCAATGTGAACCAAAAGTATCCATGAATCGGTGTCGTAACTTACAACAAGTGCGTATCTCATAGTCAATTTTGAAAATAACACATTATGGACCCATTATATTGCATTATGATATTATAATACCTAACACAAGCTCAACGCCATCTAACAGTAGAAAGTAACTCGGTGTACCGTAACAGTGCGTTTAGTTATTTTATACCATTTTATGTTATGTTATATTATATTACGTTATTTGCTATTATATTTTTGAGTAATTTTCATATTGCTGTAGATTATTTATTATTGATTGTTAGTTTATTACTGTAATTTTTTTACTTCATTACTTGTTGTTTGCTTACTTGACTACTCGTGGAATTAATAGCTTATTAACTTGCGATTCTTTGCCATAATTTCTCGCAGATTGTTGAATTTTTTTTTAATTGTTATTGATTTTATTGAACTCAGCTAAATTGAAATTAGCATTAGAAAATATGAATTAAGCATTACAAAGTATAAATTACAGCATTGATGATAAAAAAACAGAAATAAATGCATTTGAAATTCTATTTTCTTATTTAGTAATAACTGAAATAACAATTGCGAACTTAATATAATTTAAAAAATAAAAATATTAAAATTATTGTGAAACTTGTTAGAAAATTATAATAGTTTCAATGTATTATAGAATAGTTTTACATTTATTAGAATTTTAAAATATATATTTCAATTTATAAAAATTATTGTATATAGTTTTAAATTTATTCTTATCAAATAAATCAAATATTGCATAACCTACATTATGCATTATGCTATATGTGATGTAACCACACGAAGCCAAAACATTATGCTACCGTTACCACTATTTTAAACAATGCTCATAGTATCATGCAACATAACTACAGCGTACATATACATCAACTTGATCTCAACTAGAAAATAAACATAGCATGGTATGGTGTATAGGTACAATCCATAAACATAATACATAACTCTATGTTAACCACTACTTTGTATATACAAATTGAAATTGAAATCGAACCCGAGCCTGTAGTCGAGTTCACAATTGATACAAGTACAATTGGAATCTACAAAAGTTGTCACGAGCGTATAGGTAGATCTCATAATTATCTTTCCTACGAATCCAATAACACCTCAAACAGAGTTCTGGAGCAAAAATTATCACAGTTTTACAGCGAGACAACATAACCCAAAAAACAGACTCCATTAGGGTAAGGTCTCAATTAATAAAGTATTTCGGATCCCAATTTAATTCCACAAATCACAAAATTTAGCACATATATTTTTCGATACACATATCTACACATGCTAAAATATTCAGCTCAAGATATATTTATGTAGTATTTACTAATATTAAATTTTCAGGCAAAACCCAATTTTCTATATAGAATAACAGTTCTTGAATAACAAAAATATTAACTTGTGAGATCCAAATCATATAACCATGGTTAGAACCATGGAAAGTTATTCAAAAGAGAGGTGTAGGAAATAGGATTATCTAGCTAAAGAAAAAATTCAGAATTAATTGAGTTTCTGTGTTATTTTTAACATATTTAAGAATAGAGGCCACTACTGCAAGATTCTAGCATAGCATAACAATAATAGTCAAGAAATTGGGATGACACCTATATTTCCTGCAAAAATTATGAAATATGCTCTAAATAAACATTACATATAATTAAATCATCTAGCTACAGAAAAAATTCAGAATTATTGAGTTGGTTTGCTATTTTTAACGCAATTTAGAAGACAGAATGATTTACAAGACAACATGAACTAGGATAAACCAATATTGATAGAAAGCTCTACTTGCCTCAACTGATTTTGCTGTTGGTGGCTCCTACTGCTACGGCTTACCTTCCACGGTTGTTGTTACTCCCTTGAAGAGTGGAAAATTTTGAGAGATGGATTGTGTAAAAAATGAAATGGGAAGAAGCAATTGAAACGGGAATGTACATGATGTTTTGTGATTTATTAACCTCACCAACTCAAATTGGATTGAGTAAACTCATTTTCCATGCAAATCAATCCCTAGGTTGTTCCAAAGCATGGTGATGGTCAAAAAAATGGACAAAAAGAGGATAATGATATTGGGGATATTTAGATGAATTAATGAAATTAACTTTTATTTTTTGTGTTCGCTAAATTTCAATGACCCCAGAAAATCCCAAATAAACAATGGAGATAGAATGGAACGAGACGTTCATGACAAAATTACAAAATAATTTTCAGACATCTAAACTGCAAGATAGAAATTACCACCAAAGAAAATATCATTATCGATTGATAGCCAATATCAAAGTTGTCAAATAAGGAGGATAAATATAGTGTTTCGTTATTTCTATATATCATATCATATTGTATCATAAAATACATTGATTAATATATAATGGGCAAGTAATAAGCATATATCAATATATAATACAACAAATATATGAGCAAATTTATAGTATAAATACTAAAGCAAATAACCAAAGACATAATATGTTAAATATAAGTTAAAGCTATATAATAAATAGGTATAAATTAAAGCTATATATAAATAGCTTAGTAACGATGAAAGTGTAATGACCATGAGGTTACTAATCAAAATTATACTCAATAGCAAATAAATTGTTAAATTAGCTTGAAGATGAAAATAACATTCATTTTCTTCATTTTAGTTTCTTTTGCTCCATACAAACTCTTTCATTAGTATACCTCCTTTCTTTTTTCCTTTTTCTCTTTGTTGTTTACAATTGCATTAAAGTTAAGAGGTCCTACGAATAACTATAAAATAATTAATAGAGACTAAATATTAAAAATAAACAACTAATTGATAAAAATTTACCATAACGTCTTTTCCTTTCTTTTTAGTACATCTATTGTTCCTTTTTCAACTTAAAACACGAATTGAAATCCATCCAAGTAACACCCTTTACCATGTAAACTTCTTATTTCTCATCAATCAATTCATAATCAAAGTTTATATGCAACAATTAAATTAAATCATAAGTTTCTCCAATCTCTTCGTTCTTTATTGCAATTTTGTTTGTATGTTATTTTAATAAAAAAAAAAACATTGAGCATAAGTTCGTTATCCCTCCGAAAAAATATAAAACAAATAAGCATAATATCAATTAAGTATCCCTTACAGATATATCACTATCATCATCCTTAAGAACTTTCACCTTAATTTCTTCAACTTCATTTTTTCAAATCTGTATAAATTCTTCCATTTATTGAGATTTTATTATATAATAAATAAACTTATTAGATACTTGAATTAAGAATTAGTAATTGCATAACTTATATTGACTATAAATTAATAATATACCTCTTTTGATAATTTGTTCAAATATTTTTATCAAGTAAAATAAATATCTTGAAGTTTGATGTTCATTACTGTTAAATGACTACACTTGTTCAGAATTTGCATCTCGTATTTGATACAAAAGATTCATTTGAATGAGTTTTAAATCGATTATAAGCCAAATCAGCATATCGTAACTTCTCATAAAATATGTATCGCATATCGCAGAATACGTTCACCACATCATCAGATACAAAATCCAATAGAATTACAAAAAAATATGGATCAATTTTATTGCATATTGTATCAAACTGTAGGATATGTATAGCATATTGTAGAATATTAACAACTATGAACAATATTTTAACATGAAAATCAACTATCACACAAAATCTCCAAAAAATTATTCTAAATTAAATAAATTAGGAAAATAATGGCCTTGAAGTTGGAAATCAAATTTGAGGTATAGAATATAAAATAGAGTCAATGTACCTTGTATTAGACTAGTAACGGTATTCAAGCCCTAGGTGGAAATGGTCATTACAGAATACAGTGACACCAAAACATGTTGGTTAGAGGGGTTAAGACCATGAGGTACGGACACTCCAAAGTGCATGATCGTGGTCGTGTCGAATACATATCAGACACTAATATTTATATGACACTTATCGATACGTATTGGACACACCGAAGACATCTGATTTTAAAATTTTAAAAACTTTCGTGTCGTAGGCATGTCCACTTTCATAAAGTCATACATATTGCAAGTCATGGATGTGTACGCTCTCAAAAAGACATAAAGATCACATGTTGAGCATTGTGGAACTGTATATTGCCTAAAAAGACAAAATAATCTTTTCACATAAAAGAGATACTTAACTAATAAGTCTCACTTGTTTTGCAAAGATATAGGATTCAAATATTTTTTCAAAGTGCTAGCCCATTAGATCAAATTCAGATTCTTTCTTTAAATAGTTACCAGATCAGAAGCCATGTTTAAATCAGCAAGATTTTTTTTTCCACATCAAAAAAAAAAAAAAAAAAAAAAAAAAAAAAAAAAAAAACATGCCATGACGATTACAACTTTTGATGTGCATGCATAAATATGTGCATATTTATGTTGTCATATCGCCATATCCTACTTTTTCTAAGGTTTGTTGTGTCCCTGCATTCGTGTCTTGTCGTATCTGCGTTCCACATCCGTATTCATGCTTTATAGCTTGCATCTATTTTCCTACATCAATATTTCTTGAGAATTATATACATTTTTCCTTCTAAAGACTCCTCACGACTTTCATGACTTTATATCAAATTTATTCTTCTTCTAGATACAAGTTTCAAGGTACTTGTAGACCTATGTAGCGCAAACACTTTTATGTGGAGTTGTACCCTAGAAACTTATTGGGCACCAAACTACTTGGTGACTCCTTAGACGCATGCTAAACACTTCACAGTCATACCATCAATTTTATAATATATTTTTTAGTACCAAATCTTCTTGGACACGTGCATTTTTCAAACACTATTTTATTACAAATTTAAGTTGCATATTTAGTTTCAATTATATATCAAAGGGGATTTACTTCAACTTTACAACTTTGATAACCAAGTGATGGAAAAAATACAATAATGATATCATCTAGATTAAGCTTTCCAAGAATGGTTGTAGAATTAGAAGTTGTTGTGTCCCGTTCTCATAGCCGGTTATCTGTGCATGTACTTCATAGTTGTAGATGTCTTGAGATAATAAGATACATATAGAATATTCTAGGATTAAAAATAACAACAAACAGGAAGAAAGGGTATATGACAAGAGAACCAACAATCTCTCCCGACTTCCGTCACAAGATTGGCCACTAAAAAATGGAGCTTAGATATCGAAAGCAGAAATAAGAGCAAGAGTGAAGGCAAGCAAGAAGGAAAGAACTCAATTGAAAAAAAAATAAATTAAATTAAAAAATAATTTTAAAAAAAACAAATTTTAGCACCTAAGAAACAACCACAACAACAACTAAGCCTTTTATTCCAAGTACTTGGGATAGGCTATATGAACCAAATGAGAATCATGCCGGGTCGATCACATGGATGGCAAATATAAATTTATTTCTTCATATGTCAATTGTTAGTAGTAATTTAACAACAAAAAATGAAGATGACAGTAATGGTTTAGTTCAAGTTTAAAATAGCGCTAATAGTAACATAACTTTTGTCTTTGTTATGTTATATCACATATAGTATAACGTACAAGATAGGTTACACAGTTTTTTATTTATTTAATAAAAATCAATATTAAGCTATGTATAAAAAATTTTATAAAGTGCAAAATAAATTTAAATTCTAAAAGAAGAATATAAAAACATTCTATAACACACAACAAAATATTTATTCCTAATTTCTTACAAGATTAACAACAATTTTCACATTTATCTTCACAAATTTTATTAAATCCTCAACTAGAGTTTTAGTCATCACCTAAAGTAAAAAACAAGATTTTAAATTCATTTATGTCAATTTAATTATTATAAATATTGTAATTTATATTTTGTAATATTCGTAATTATCCACTTTAATTCAGCTAAGAATTCAATAGAATTAACAGCAAATAAGAAATTCTTGCAATCGGGGAGGAATTACAATAAGCAAATAAGGAAGCAATTGCAAAATTAGGAAATTAACAATTCCACAAGCAATCTAACAAACATACAAGCAATTAAGCAAAAAAAAAAAAAAACTTGTAGAAATCAACTAACACTTAAAGCAAGCAAATAATCAATAGTAATGCAAAAATTACTAAAACATAACTTAACGTAAAATAACGTAAAATAATGCAAACACTGCATTGTTTCATGCAATGAGTTAGTTTTGATGGTTAAATGGCACTAGATTTTTGTTAGGTATCATAATGCAATATAACAGGTTTCATAATGGATTATTGTCAACATTGGTTTAGTTCTCAGCATAATCCAATCATACTAGTTGAGACGGTCAGAGATAATTCCTGAAGGATGTGAACACACTTATCTTTTAGGTAAGATCATTAGAAACTCTGGAGGCACTAGGATTGTTTACTGTCAAAGGTTTATAGCTTGCTTTTTTCCTTTAATGTTTGACAACTAAAAAAGAGAAGTTCTGATGCGGATGGCTGGCAAATTTCCACGAGGATCAAACTCATTTTGCAAAAGATATACTCTACACCACAACAAGCACAATAATCGCAACAAGTAAAATTCAAAGGGTGGTGATAAGAAAAATAAATGAAAAAATCAAATGAATGAAAGAAAAAATAATTAGAATCATAATACATCAAATATGTGGCCAAACACACGACCACATTGCTAATGTTGGGCATTAAGTCTATTCATCACCATGTTGTGCCACTTGATGTTGGTCATAAGATGGTTACCTGAGTTTAGGGGCCAACAAGCATTCTCCATGTAGAATATCAACTTGTCTATTTTAGGAAAGGACAAGAAGTTTACTAAGATGTTGAAGGAACCACCCAACCCTGATGAATTTTGAACCACCAAAACACATAGACAAGATCATAGTTGTAAGTATCCTACGACATACAATATATATCTTACGATACGATACACAACAAAATCGATCTGTATCTTATCTGCAATATTATTGGGTTATGTATTTTACAATATGGAAAGCATATTTTACGCTATGTGAGACATATTTTACGATAAGCGATGCATTACGATATGCTAAATTGGCTTATAAATAGATTTCAAACTCATTCTAACGAACTTTTGAGTTAAATATAAGATACAGAACAAGTAGAGTTACTTAACAATGGAGACCATTAAAATCAAGATACTTATTTTAATTGATAGAAACATTTAAATAAATCATCAAAAGAGGCATATTATTAAATTATAGTCAAAATAAATTATTTAGTTACTAATTCTCAATTCAAGTATCTAATGAGTTTATTTATTATATACTAAAATCTCGACAAAAGAAAGAATTTGTAAAGATTTGAGAAGAAGATGAAATATTAAAATAAAAGTTCTGACGATTATAGTAATATATCTCTCGAAGATGATTATTTAAAATCACATTTACTTATTTTGTATTTTTTTCTGAGGGCTAACATAGCTTATGTTCAATACTTTGGTTTTTCGGAAAATATAGTATACAACTGAAACTGAGACAATAAAAAAGGAAAGAAATTGGAGAAACATGTGATCTAATTTGACTATTGAATATAAAATCTTATTATAAATAGACTGATGAAAATTAAGAACTTTACATGTGAAAGGTGCTTGGATGGATTCAATGCGTGTTTTAAGTTAAAGGACGAACAATGGATCTACTAAAAAGAAAAGAAAGAGAAAATGTAATGGTAAAATTTTTATCAATTAGTAGTTTGTTTTCTAATATTTAGTCTCTAATAAATTATTTAATAATTATTGATAGGACCTCTTAACTTGAATGCAATTATAAATAATAAATGAGGAAACAAAAGCATAAAAAAGTATACTAAAGGAGCTTGTGTCAAGCAAAAGAAACGAAGATAAGGAAAATAAATGTTACTATGAACTTTAAGTAAATTTAGCAATATACTTGCTAATGTAGTATAATTTTGATTAACCTCATGGTAATCGCACTTTGAATAATAGTTATTTATTTATATATAGCTATTGACTTATATTTAATATATTATCAACCTTAATATTTGTCTTTAGTTATTTTTTACTTATATTTTAAATTTGCTCATATGTTTGTTAAATAATATATGATTATGTACTTGATTGTTTTCTACTATACATTGATCAAGGTATCTTACGATACATGCAATATGATATATAAGGATAATGATACATAATATGTATCCCGATTTAAAACTTTGGATAAGATATATTTTTAAACCGAACTATACTACATTGGCAGAAGATTCTGACAAAAGAATCAAGGAAACAAAACTAAACAAGAGCTACTAGTGATTTAGTTTAGTTTTTATGACATACCTTCCAATAGCAATACATAGTAACTTGTGTCACCACTTTACCAATATTACTTCAAACCAGATAAGCATGTATAAGGGCTCATCAAGCTTCACGTTATGGAACAAAAAAGATTTGACCAACAAGCACAGCTATTTTTCAATTTCCTAGTTCACAAGTCCTATGCCTAGTGATATACATTAACAACAATAACTAAGTATTTTATCCCAAGTACTTAGAATAGGTTATATGAACAAAAGAAAATCACGCCGAATAGGTCATATGGATAATCCTTCTCCACTCACTATCGAGCAATATATCCATCTAGCCTTCATACCTTTTCGTATCACCTACATCCATATTTTCTTCGGTCACCATTTCGCTCTTTTAACTTATCCTATGTTGATAAGATCCACTTGTCAAACCAGTGCATTTGTCGATCTACATTGCACATGACCAAACCATCATAAACTATTTTCTTGTATCTTCACTTTAGTGGGGTCTACGCCTACCTTGGAACAAATATCCTCATTTCTCACTTTATCTCTCCTAATATTACCAAGCATCCAACGAAGTATTTGCATCTCCTACACTTATCTTCTGTTAATGACGTCTCTTTATAACCCAGTATTCCGTATCATAACAAACTGGCCTAATAACAATATTATAAAAATTTTCCTTCAATCTAAAAGAAATGTTATGATTGTATAAAACTCCTATTGCGCTCCTCCATTTCAACCAACCAGTTTGAATTATATAGTTAATATCATTATTTTGAATAACAAAACCTAAGTATCTAAACTTATTGCTCATATATATCTCTCGCTCATCCAGGTAACAAGATGTCTATGATGTGTAACAAGTATTATGTTGCAAAGTCCAAGTGGTATAACCAAATTCAGGTTAAATTTATAGACAGTTACTTAAGAATAATCTATAGAATTGTACTGCAAATAGTTAAGCATGTGATGAATCTCGTTACTTGTAATATAATAAAGAATTAGAGTGGTGAACATGACATTTAATTAGATCCAGATATTGACTAACTGGATGATAAATTGCAATGGTCTTACAAGATTACCATATGCAAAAAAAAAAAAAAGAGGCAAAATCAAAGTAAAATAAGATGAACAGTAGATAAACTCAATAAAACAAGCAAGGATTGCAATAGGAACACATAAATAAGGACGCAAAGCGAGCAGAGTTTTAGTGTTATAAGGCGATACGAAACTTCTGTCTCAAACAAAGCTGTGAGTTTGACTTTCATAGGGAGTTATTAATGGGGATCTTACAAAGACTTGGAAGTTTTATGCTCATAGGAGACGTAAAGCTTGAGTCTAAGTCCTTTATTGATCTATTCCGTTAGCTAGGTTTAGCTAAAGTTTGATTAGGATTTATAGTTTTATTTGGTTTTGGTTTATTGATACATAGTTTAAATTGTAGCTATATTTTTTTTATGTTAATGCAATATTAAAAACTTCGAAACCCTAATTTATTGACATAATGATTTTTTGATATGTAGTTAAATCTCTTCTCAAGCGATTCATGTGAGAGCCGATAAGTGATTCACTTGAGTACGAGGCACGAATCCCTTCTTTCTTTCCCAATTCTACTAGTTCATTCAATTTTCTAATTCTTCTATGCCAAATTTTAGTATCATAACCTTAACTTTTAATCCATCGCCATCTTGTTTCCATCATCTTCGTTTTTGTTTTCTAGTATTTAGTTTACAAAAATCAAAATCCTAACAATAACAACAACTATCACTACCGCTGATCATTCATTAGCGTTGTCGTCTTCTTCATCCTTCTTGCAACCTCGTTCACTTTTAGGACTCCAAAATATCAAGTCTTTGCAATGCCACCGTCAGATGGGTGATTGTTGGAGTCGCCGAATCAACATCGTCGATTAATTTTGATGTCAACGGAGTTCACTAAGGTCATCGATGATCCCCAGACAACTCGTCCACCTTTCTAGAGCAATCTTAAGTACGTAGTTGTCACTCTATCTTCGTCCCAATACTCTCCTCATTATGATTGTGATCCGACCTAGAGTCATTTCCGAACTTGAGTGCAAATTAGCCATATCAAGCCATACCTGACTCTTAACCACATTCTGGTCCGACTCAATAGTCCCAAATCCAACCCAATAAAGCTTCAAAATCGACCAAAACTTGCTTCAATCAATAGCCAGATCAACAATAAACTGCAGACCCTGAGCCCCTTGTACAAACAAACCCATTACCAATTTGTCGGCGATTCAAAATGCATTTCAAGTCCAATTCGAGCCACTTGTATTCTTGTACTGTTTTCGAAATAGTTGGAATGGATTTTCAGCTCTAGGCTGAAGAAACAAACTCCGAAGGACCAACAAACACCTTACACTAATCTCTAAACTAATCCATCTTACTACATTTAATTTTTGTAATTTCTTTTGAAGATTGCGTGTAGTTAGTAGTTAAAATTGTTTGTTTTATTTACTGGAAATTTCATTGATTGCCTGTATATTCATCCTTTTAGGATGCATTTTCCTGCATTTAGAAACTGAGCCTACTATGAAATTTTTTTTCCGTATAGTCATTTTGGAGTATAGATTTTGAATTGCATCCGCTAGTTTTATCTGTTTTGCATTTTTCTATAATAGAAAGTGGTATCAACTAACATAGATAACCAAAATTAGAAACAAGCCAATATAGCAAACTTAGGAGAGAAGTTTGACCATATGGTTAGGATGTTCGAAGATTTCTAGTCTCAGTTAGAGTTTAGGAACACGAAACACAGGAATGATATAGATTGAATAGGCAGCATAGGAATGATAACAATGAGAGCGAGAGAGATGGAAGTAACCATAGGCACAAATTATGACGATGACATCACACATAAGGTTGAGAAAATGGTGGTCATGATCCTCATGTTTTTAGTAACTAGCTAACTGGATAGCTTACTACTTTGACTGATACAGTTGTATACGATGTCCAAGCAGCATAGTATTTAATTTGCTAGGATGAAACTAATAAGACCCACTAAGATCTATAGACTTTGATAGAAATGGAATATGTGAGATGGCAGGTCCCAGTAGCCTCGCAGGATGAGATAAAAGAAAAACTTAAGGCGAAATACTTTTTGATCCTTATAAGAACAGTCTCCTAGATAAATTGCACATCCTCATTCAAGTAAAATATCCATTTAAGTCTACATGCCTAAATTTGATAACGTAACTCTTCATTGTAAAGTGCAACACCGCCACGAGGCTATATCTATGTTTCTTTCAAGTTTGTGATCCAATATATAATATGCCATGTTCCTCAACTCCCCTTTGACCACTTGAAACGACCTGCCAGTTAGCACAAATTATAAAAACCTCCCTAAAGCTTTCTTCAGAGAGGAGTTTTACTACTAAGAAGACAAACTTAACAGAAATACTGCCAAGGATCCTAATAAATTGCACACCTTCAGTCTTATAAAAACTATCTCCTAGACAAATTGTACACCCTCAGTTAGGTAAAATGTCCATTTAAGTCTATATCCCTAAATTTGATAACTTAACTCTTCATAGTGAAGAATAAGAGGATCGTCACGAGGCTTATCTGGGTTTCTTTCAAGTTTGAGATCCAATGTACAATGTGCCATATTCCTCAACTCTCCCGTGTGACCACTTGAATCTACCTGCCAGTTAGCACAGAATAAAGAGACCTCCCTTAAGTTTTCTTCAAAGTGGTGTTTCACTCTAAAACCAAGAAGCAATCTAAATATCAGCTTAAGTACAGAAACTTAACAGTAATACAGTTAGGATTCTATTAAATTGCAGACCCTCAATATTATAAGAACTATCTCCTAGATAAATTACAAACCCTCAGTCATGTAAAACATCCATTCAAGTCTACATGCCTAAATTTGATAACTTAACTCTTCATTGTGAAGTATAAGAGGACTGTCCCGAGGCTGTATCTAGGTTTCTTTCATGTTTGAGTCCAATATACAATGTGCCTTGTTGGCCTGCCAGGTAGCACAGAATATAGAGATCTCCCTTAAGTTTTCTCCAGAGTGGAGTTTCACTTCTAAAACTAGGAACCAGTCAGCTTGAGAAGACAAACTTAATAGTAATACTGCTAAGGATCCTAATGATAAGTATGTTATAAGTAAGCCCTCAAAGCAAAATATCACGAATATGAAGTTTTATAAGCATCACCATAGTGGTCATTATGTAGCATAGTATCTGACTAGGAACCTTCTCATTGAACAAGTTGATTTAGATAATGATGATGATGATGAGTATGAGATTTACGAGCCTAGGAGCACCAATGAAATTGATAGGGAAATTGGAGTTTTGAGTATCCAGTTAAGTTTTATTACATATCTTGTTGCATCAAGAGATCAGGATTGGCATAGGTCTTGTGTGTTCCACACCTATGTCAAAAATGTGAATATGAACTATAAGGTAATAATTGATAGAGATAGTTGTGTAAATATAATACCGAGACAACCGTTAAGTAAGATGGGTCTCAAAGCTGAACCCTACTCATAATCATACAACGTTTACTTGGATCAGTAAAACCACTCAATCTATCACATAACATTGTCTAGTAGCTAACAACAGATTCTACTAATTAGATTGTCTTTGGTGTGACATAATGCACATGGACATTGCACATATCTTGCTTTGCAGGTCATAATTGTATGATTAGAATGTGTTCAATTTTGGTGAGAAACACTTAACCATTCGAGTTTAATGAAAAGACAACAATATTGAAACCGGTCAAATCCAAGTCTAGCATGGGAATTGAAAAGACTGGGATGGTCACCAATAAGAAAAGCAAGGAGCCACTTCACCTTGTAAGCCGAGTCTACTTTCTTATGGAGAGAAAGGATGAGCGAATAGTGTATGCAATAGTTGTCCTTGGTGAGTCGTCTAGTAAACATGTAGACTTCCCTCTTGAGGCTTGATAGATACTCGCAAACTTCTGTAATATCATGCCCAATGAGTTACCTGATAAATTTTCTCTTTTGGCAACATCCAGAATGCCATAGACTCATGCCAAAGTCCACTTTATCTAATTTGCCTCATTATATGGTGAATCTACCCGAACATTCTGAGTTGCGAGATAGCTAGATGAGTTGCTTCGGGGACGTTTCACTATAGAGTTTGAATCTTTATGTCAGTATTCGCATTACTCATAACTAAGAAGGATGGTAACCACAGAATATGTGTAGATAGTTGTGTCATTAATAGGATTATTGTCAAATCTTAATTTCCCATTTTTAGGCTTAAAGATTTATTAGGTATGATGACTGGATTATATTATCTTCTCAAAGATTGATTTTTACATTAGATATCATCAAATTTTGTCCGTGAGGGTGATGAGTAGAAGTCTACCTTAAAGATTAAGAACAGGTTGTATGAGTAGAGTTAGTCATGCCTCTAATTTGTCTAATGTCCCTAGCATATTTAAAAGTCATAACCCATGTTTTATGTCCTTTGTTAGGCAAACTCTTTGTTGTCTACCTTAACGACATTCTCCTTTTTAGGGGTTGTGTGGTTGGGGCAGGAATTGGGAAATGGAAATGGAATTCCATTTCCAAGTGGAGCCACAAGGCTTTTCCCTTGTTTGGTAAGTCGCAAATTACAGCAAATGCTACAAAACTGCAATGTAGTTGAAGAAACTCTCCATAGCGAGAAGTTGTTTGCCAATGTTAAGAAATGTGTGTTTATGTCCCATCTGTCAAACTTCTTTGGACTCATTATGTCTAGGGACGTGTTAATTCCATTTCCAAGTGGAGCCACAAGGCTTTTCCCTTGTTTGGTAAGTCGCAAATTACAGCAAATGCTACAAAACTGCAATGTAGTTTAAGAAACTCTCCATAGCGAGAAATTGTTTGCCAATGTTAAGAAATGTGTGTTTATGTCCCATCTGTCAAACTTCTTTGGACTCATTATGTCTAGAGACGTGTTTATGTCCCCATCTGTCAAACTTCTTTGAAGTAGCAGCTAATATCGCCAATTTAAAGTCATTAAAGAGTAGTAGTGTACTCTTAATAAAATCCACAAGGCCGAGAATTTCCAGGTCTTGTCCACTTTTATAGCAGATTTCGGGATTTAGTGCCATTATGGTTCCTGTTATCGATTGTATTAAGAAAAAAGAGTTCAAAAATTAAATTTGCTACTAAAGTGTTTGAGAAAATCAAGAAATTGACTACTGTCCGGTCCTTCACCTTCCTAATTTCACGAAAATATTTGAGGTACCTTATGATGCATTAGGTGTAGGTATAGGTGGATTAAGCCAAAATGGTCATCCAATTGCTATTCTAATGAGAAGTTGAACGAGGCTAGACTAGCTACGACAACCACGATCGAGAGTTTTTGCGTGATAGTGCAAACATTAAGATTTTGGCATCACTGCTTGCTACCTAGGGAGTTCATCATATAGTTTGACAATCAGGTCCTTTACTACATTAATTTCCATAAAAGACTAAGGCACTAACACATTACTTAGTTTGAATTCATTCAGGAGAATACCTTTATGCTCAAACATTATGTTTGAGTAGATACTAAAATTGTTGATCCATTGATACTTTACCATCAATAAGCGAAAGTTTATTGGATTTCAGTCTCTCATTGATGAGTATCCTACTTGTCCTCACTCAAATAAAATTTATACACCTTTTACTTAAGGATTACCCATTACTATTCAAGGTTTCACCATTGTTGATGACCATCCAAGAGAGGTCATTGAACATTTTAGTCAAGATAAGACTATTTTCTCGGCAGATAGTAGGTTTCATTGGTCGAGTGTCAAGAAGGTTGTTGCTAGAGTTGTCTCATTGTTGAATTTATCAAGTTGATAAGATTAGGAAATAGAAAACAGGTCTTCACACTCTATTCCACCTTGGGAGCGTCTAAGTATAGATTTCATTTTAAGTCTTTCTCATACACTTACGAAGTATGGTTCAATCTTAGTTGTGATGGAGAGGTTTTCTAAGATAGCACATTTCATTTCTGACAGCAAAATTGCATATGCTTCACATGTGGCACACTTATTCCTTGGAGAGGTTGTACAATGCTAGGTATTCCTAAGTCTATTGTTCCCGATAAATGTTAAATTCACGACTCACTTTTGGCAAACTCTTTGGAAGAAAATAACATTACACTTGAATAAGTTACTAAGTTGGTAAATCATAGTATTTTGGAAATTTGCCTAGATGTCTAGTGGATGAATATTTAACTACACGAATATGGTCCTACGTGTTGTAGAGTTTACACAAAACAGTTCGGTCAATAGGTCTAGTGGCTTAAGTCCTTTCAAAATAGTTACTAGTTATAAGTAGACTTATAGGCTTTTCCCTTCACATAGGTGATAGGTTTAGTGCCATAGCTGAGCCTTATACACAGCAATTGCATGATTGGCATGATGATATTCACTAGTAAATAGCAATTAGTAATGAACTCCAAAATAATTAGTTATCTCCTATAGATAGCAATTCACCAGTAAATAAATATTAATTTCAACAATCTTCCTCCACTGTAAATAATTATCCACATTCAACTTTTTTAGTATTTTTACTGGCAACAAACTCCGGAATAACTAGTTTTGACTCGACAGTCAGTACTCTCTGAATCTTTCATACTCAATCTCCCAGCCACTACCTACTCACAATAGCAAGATTCAATGATCCTCCTTAACACAATACACAAATTTCTCAACTCAACAGCTCAGACTTCTGTCAATCTCTTCAAAAAGAAAAACACAACTCATAAACTCATAACTTTCATCATCTCCCATTAAACAGAAACTCACAATTTCCATTAATTCTCATCAATTCTTCATACAATTCCCATCAAAACACAATTTAATTTTTTAATAGCTATTCATATCTAGGAAAGATAATCTCATATCTGAATAGATCCATAAATGGTCCATCTTGGGGTAATCGAAGGCGGCGAGGTCGGCATGATCGAAGGTGGCGAGGTCTGCATGATCGGAGGTGGAAAGGTAGAGGCATCATTGTTGAAGATTGGGAAGATCAGTGAGGTAAAGGTATTTAACAAAGTAGGTCGTTGAAGATGAGGGTTCCAGGCTGAAGTCGAGGATGAGTCTGTGGTCAAAGTCAGGTCTAAAGTTGAGGCAGTGGAGGAGTCGGTTTCGGTAGCAGGCGTCGTCTAAGCATGCGTCTAGTTTGGGCATCGGGTATAGGTGTCAGAGGGCTGATGTCAAGAAGAGTCAATAGAGTCAATTACTATTGGAGGTAGCATCAAAGTTGTCTATTGCTAATTTCTAGAGGAGGTGATGTTGATGGTGTCGGTAGAGTCGATTGTTGTTGGAGGCGGCATTGAAGTTGATTAGATTTTGAATCGACTGTCGAGTTGGAGGTTGAAGGAAGAAAGAGGTGACCAAGAAAAACTAACAAATGATTAGGGATATGAACCATGCTCTGATATCATGATGTTATCAATTAGGATTCAAGACTAATCGAGAAAATTAGATAGATGGTGTATCCATATCATCTTCTTTTATTAATAATATATAGACCTTCTTATACAAAAGTCCTCTTTACAATGCCTTGTTACATAGCAATAAGAAATGCCTTAACTTTAAAATATATTATAAAATTGAGATTAATGTTAAGAAGTTTCAATCCATCTCCAAGAAGTATACAAGTGTTGGTGTTTGGACAAGCGTCCAGTATGTGTTTGCTATATGTATGGCTAAGTTTAGATGTACCCGTGCTACATCGGTAATGAGAGAAATTTCTTAGGGTTAGAAGCAAATTAGCTTGGGCAATTCATTAGTAGTTTCAACCTCACTCCAAAATTACCATTCTTGACTCCATGAGGTCATAAAAATTACTTCTCCCAACTTTATCAGGAAAAATTGATCCATCACCTCTGTTTCTTGAGTAAAAGCATAACGAATATTAAGTCTAGCATGCATATCATAGTATATTAAAGAACAAAAATGAAAGTAAATTTGAATAGGAGCAGCACAAGAGCATTTACATTATATACGACATATCTATCATATGGATACATAAACCAGTTCTGGTGTATACACATTCTGTTCTTCTGATTAAGTTAACATGTAATCATGGTACCAAAAATCAATCTCAGAGAACGATAATGCAAAAAAAGTTGCTGATCAATAATGAAGGTACATTGCAGCATTAATATGCAAATAAAATGCCAAATAAAAAGAACCGCATAATAATAAGAAGTAATCCTCACCCTAGATGAGAAGATGGTTGAGTTCACTGCCACAGCGCATGCTAAAATATTATCAGAGAAAATGGCATAATGATATAAATCTTCTTTCTGCACTTTGTCTCTATTAGGCAACTGACGATCCTCAGGCTTCAAAGTGAAGTATTCTGCAGTAAGCCGCATGGATAAGCAGTGAAGACCTTTAGGAAAGGTGCTGGCAGCAAGCTCAATTAGAAATGAAGCTTGATTCTTCTGTTGCCTGAGCTGTTCTTCACTATTATGAGTCATAGCACGTAGTTTCGAGACCATTGCAGAGCAGTCTGGGTAAGCTTTGTTGGCCTTAAACAATGTATCTTCCATAGCCCTCATTTTCTGTAAAGCGCTGGATAGTTTTTTTCATCTCAATCAAAACATATGATAAAATCTCTATGGAAGATTGAAATATTATTCTAACTATAATAAAGGGTTAGCATATTAATAACTAAAAATATCATAACCGACTTACCCTCTCGGTACACTTGAACCTCTGGAGCGACCAAGTACCCTTTGTATCTCTTTTATCCTCAACTTCAGCTCTCTCACTAAATGAGAATTGCTATTTGGCTGTGCAAATTGCAAGTAAGTCCTGGCCATGATTAGCTGATCTTCCATCTCACTCACCTTCTCATTCATTAGAGGACGCTGTCGAGACAATCCACTCTGTTCTCTCGTAGATACCTGAGTAGATTTCTCCTGCATAATGAAATGCTAAAGAAATCTTAAGAACTTTCTAACACTCTAATTTCTGGCTCTTTGATTCTAATTAGAGCGAAGAGGCTACTCACAAAATAAACCACGTAGAAACCATAAGTTTCTCAAAATTAGCTATTTGAATTTGATATCCAAATAGATGTATATGACCACAAGTTCCTCAAAAACAAGCTATAAACTGACCACTCTTCTCAAACTGAATTAAGGTACACTTAATAGCTAATTTAAAGATGCAAAATTTTATTATGTGCAAAACAATGCCCAAGAAAAGAAATTTACCTTTCCATCAGAAATCATCACTATCTTCTGCTCCTGAACTTGTTCGCCAGCATCATCATCTTGGGACCCTATAATTAATACGATAAGCAAGCAATAGTTCAGTAATTGAAACAAAAACACCCAACAATAAACAAATAATAATAATAATAGTAATAATAATAATAATAATAATAATAAATTACCACCAGTACTCTCATTTCCTACATCAGTTGCCAGCTCATGATCATTACCATCTTTCAAAACAATCCCAGGAGGTTCATTCAATCCTCCACTGACTTCCTAAGTTCCACCGACAACAAAGAAACTAAGCAAGCAATAAATTTTTGATTTTTAACCAACGAAAGTACAACTTCAAGTAGAAAAATTAATAACCTGCTCAACTGAATTCAGCTTTTGAATCGATTTCCTCTGCATTTAACAAAGTAGAAAATTGACTTCTTAGTATCCAAAAATGGGAAGAAAAAAAACTTTAGAAAAGTGAGAAACCAAAAAAAAAAAAAATAGTGAGAATTTAATCTAAATGTAATAAATTCGTTACTAGGACTGCGTTCTCGCCGATCAGCTGCCGATGCTCTGCATCCCGGAAAAAAAATCCAAATCATGCAAATTCAACCAAAAAATTCTTCAAAATATGAAACTGATAATGGAAAGGGATTGAGATTTTTGGGATTACGCAGCGGAGACGAGAAGTCAGCGGGCACTACAGCCAAGAAGATGAAGGAGATCGAGAAGAGGAAGAAGAAGAAGCCGGTGATGGCGACGAGGGGGATGGTCCTCGAACGCCGCGCTGGCGGCCTCATCTCCGATCAAAGTGAGCGAAGCATTTGGGGGAAAATGTCTGAGTTTATAGTTAGGGTTACCGAGATACGATGCAGCGGATGGAACAGAAGAACATAGGTATCGATTTTATTTTAATTGTTTTTTTATTATTTTAATTTAGATTATTTGTTTTAATTAATTTCTATTAGCTTCTTCGTTCGGTGGAGGGTTACTGGGTAAGTGACATCAGCATGAAAAAACAATTTTCCAAAATAACTAAAAAAAAATTAATTACAGTGAGACTAGTGCTACTGTAATAAGTTTAAAACTAAATCAATAATTTGTTATTTTCGGTCATGTTTAATTTAAACTGTATATTTTTTTATGAAATCTTCAAATTACCCTCCTATCAATCCCTAAGAACTCATCTAAAATATATCAGAAAAGATGATTTGGATATTTCAAAAAAAATACAGTAAACTGTTGATTATCAATATTAGAAGAGGAAAGACTAAACTGAGAGTTTTAAATTTAAGGGTTAATAAGTTACAATATTCTTATAGTATATAGGATCTCACTGTAATTAATCCTTAAAAAATAAAATATTTCATAAATCGACTTGTTATATTTTTTTCATCAATATTTTTTTCATCAATATTTTTTCATCAATATTTTTTTCATCAATATTAATTATGACTTAGTAAGTCCAGATTCATTATGTACATAAATCTAAACATTTTATGCAGAATACATTTATGTAATGAATCCTCACTTTCTAAGTTTGAATTTCTAGTTTCTTTTTTTTTTTTCTTATATGCTAAATTGGAGTAAACAATTAGATATCCACAGCTATTATTTATTATCTTTTTCTGTGCTTATTAACTAATGTATATTTTAAAAAATTAAGTACATGAAAATTACAAAAAGAAACAAAATTTTTTCCTCAAAAAGGTGAAAATAAATTAAAAGATATTGATTAAAAAGGAAAAAAGAAAACTATTAAATCTTCTTGTAAAAGAAAATTGATATTTTCTAGTATTAATGTTGTTTTTTTGTGTGCTAATTGATTAATGTAGGTTATGATATTATAAACTCAAATGCAGAAAGAGGAAAATTTATTTTCATTTTAAAAATTATTTCAGTAAAAGAAAGAATATTTTTAAATGAATTGCCTTAGTTTTTAGAGTTGGTGATTTTATATTATTAACAATCGAAATAATGAGAAAGAATGTTTTAGTGATGCATTCTATTAATAATGGGATTACTCTTGGATAGGATTTAATAAAATTTTCAAAACTAATAAATTATATGTATTAGTAATGAACCAATGAATCCGGACTTACTAAGTTTGGAATTAGTATTTAGATGTGTGGTAAGTCTGAATTTCTCAAAATAGTAAACTCAAACGTGCATACATTACCTATATATATATATATATGAGATTAATGGAAATGACCAGTCAACTCATATAAGTTACCTAATTTATGGTCCATTTCTACTATCTCTAATAATTTCTTTTATAAATTTTCTTTTGTATTATATTATCGACTCATTAAGGCTCACTCATATCCAATTTCTTAATTTATTATGACTTTATATTCCATTAAGTAAACACAAAATTAACGATTTTTAATAAATACAATATTTTTTTTTTACTTGATGAAAGAAAAATAAACTTCAAAACTTATTAAATTTGATATTGATCCAAAAAATAAAAATAATAGAGTTAGTATTTTTTTGCCGCATACTCATGTAACTTATCTGAACTGCTGGCTCATGTACAGTCTTTCCACACACACACAGACACATAGGATTATTGTATATGAGCCTTCAGCTCATGTAAATTACATGAGTTAGCGACAAAAAAGTAAAAAATCCATTATCTTTCTCCAAAAAATATTCAGATCCTGATCTCTATCTCCTTAACTTTTTTAAGATTAAATTTTATGGGTTTTAAAGTTCATTTATTATTTAATCAAGTGAATATACAAAATATTGTATTCACTGAAAACCATTAAAATTGTGTCTAGTTGATGGAATACCAAATCAAAACTAAAATCTAAGAAATTTAGTATGAATCAACCTTAAAGGATCAAGATCATAATCCAAAAGAAAACTTTTAAAAATAATAATTAGAGATAGTGAAAATGACTGCAGCTCAGATACCTTACGTGAGGCGGTGGCTCATTTATATTATTTAACCAAAACCCAATAAATTAATAATACATTTCTTTCTCAAAAGAAACTAGTTAATGTCATTTTTTCGGTCCATAAAAAATATTATAAACTACAGTACTTCTTATTTCAAATCCGATGTGGAGCTTGATTGAAATATTTCTGTCATAAGTTTGCACTAGCACGCTCCTCCCATTCGAAACCTTTTTGACAAATATAATTGACATTGTTTTTGTCTAATGAAAAACTTGAAAGTATCCAGAAAAAGCTTATAAATTGCAATAATAGAAATTAATAGTGCGAGGTCTAACCAAATTGAGGTCCTAAATAAAAATTTCATTGCCCTTTCAATTCTGGAAGTTTCCAAAGGAGTACATGATTTTTCCTATGAGCCCACTTTACACTATGATTTTGGTTCGGACAGTGGGCTCCCTATGAAAAAAAGATGTGCTCCTTTAGAAACTCCCAACGAAAAAAAGATGTCCAGTGATAGCTGCTTGATGTGGGGAAAGGCGAACGGATCAATTCCATCATCTGACTCATCTCAAACACCAACTCATCCGTTATCGAATTATAAGAGGACACGTCATCCCTCACTACAAATTTGACCCCACTTCACGCACAGCCGACTCACGTTTCACTTTACTCGTGTTTGATATCTCGCATGGGATCCTTACGAAGAGATCTGAGCGCAACGGGCCAACGGCCGCCTACAACAAACAAAAGATGAAATCATTTTGCAGTTTCGTACGACGGAGAGAGCGGACCCCGCAGCCAACAAACAGACGGTCAGGTCGAGAGGAGTCGCATGCGAGGAAGGAATGAGGTGGGCTTGGGGTCACGTGATCTCGGGAGCGATTACTGCCTTGGTCGCCCCGTAAACGTCGGTGATTGGTTGGAATCTGGACTGTCACGTGCATGGACGTGGTGCTGCGCAATAAAGAGGATCAGTACTCTCCCGTTCGGACTGTCGACTTTTTTTTTTTTTTTTGACTTTTGCATTTATGAGCCGAGGGACGGGCTGGGCTCTTGCTCGGGCCCATGGGTTCATTAAGAAAGTGACAAAACTAAGGGATAATATGACGGCACACCCAAATATATAAGGAAGCATGTTGATTTTAGTTACAAATTTATTATTATTGTTTTTAACAAATATAATCTCTTCTTCATATTATCTCAAAGAGGTTAAGTTTAGGGTTAGTAGAAGAGGGGAAGCAAAAAGGTAATGATCTTATATTTTTTTTTTAAAAAATTTGGATCACATCTTTAGCTTCTTTATGATCAAATTTTATTGATTTTGAAGTTTATTTATGTTTTATCAAGTGGATACGAAATGTTAAATTCATTGAAAACTGTTAGTTTTATATCTACTTGATGGAAGCTCAAATCAAAACTAAAACTTAAGAAATTGCGTATGGTAAACCCTAGGGGGTCGAGATCATAGTCTAAAAAAAAAATTAGAGATAGTGGAAATGAATTGCAGCTTCAGTAACTTATTTGAGGCGGCGGCCCATTTCTATTTTTCACACACACACATACACAAAAATGAAAATGAACCACCGCTTTACGTAAGTTACCTGAACAGTAGTTCATTTCCACTATTTCTAATACATTTTTTTTAAATATTTCTTGGGATTATGATCTTGGCCTCTAGGGTTCACTCATACCCAATTTCTTGGGTTTTGGTTTTGATTTGGTCTTCTATCAAATTGATATAAAATTAACGGTTTTAGTAAATACAATATTTCGTATCACTTGATGAAAAACAAATGAACTTCAAAATCCGTGAAATTTAATTCTAAATTAACTAAGATCGTAAAGATCATGATTCTAAAAAATTTTGAAAAAAATAATGGTATCTTTTTTGTCACTTACTTACCTAAGATGGCGACTCATATACAATAATCCACACACACAGATATGAATTACTGTATATGAGTTGGCAGCTCAGGTAATTACGTGAATCAACGACGAAAAAGTAATAATCTCATTATTTTTTTATGAATTTTCCTTAAGATTATAATTTGTACATTTTTAGCTTCTTTAGGATTAAATTTTATGAATTTTGAAGTTTATTTGTCAATTCATCAAGTGGATACAAAATGTTTTGTTCATTAAAAACCGTTAATTTTGTGTCTAATTGATGGAAGATCAAATCAAAACTAAAATCTAAGAAATTTGATATGGGTGAACCACAGTAAGTTACTTGAGTTGCGGTCAATTTTCACTATCTCTAATAATTTTTTTTTCTCAAATTTCTTTTGGATTATAATGTCGACCCACTAGGGTTCGCTCATAACCAATTTCTTGAGTTTTAGTTTTGATTTGTTCAACTATTAAGTAGATGAAAAATTAACGATTTTTGGTAAATACAACATTATATATCCACTTAATGAACGAGTAAATAAACTTCAAAACTCATGAAATTTGATTCTAAAAAATCTAAAAAAGTAGAGACCATCATCTTATTTTTTATTTTAAAAGAATAGTAGAATCATTATTTTTTCATCATTGACTGACATAACTTACTTGAGTTTGTGGCTTATATATAGAGAGAGAGGAAATGGGTTTTGTGACGGGTTTACCGAGAGTGAAAGTGGTAACAAATATCAATGGATTTTGTGACGGGTTTACCAAGGGCACTAAGAACAATAATACAGTTTGGGTAGTTGTGGACTGGCTGACCAAGTTAGTTCATTTCATTCCATTTAGAGTTGGTAAGTCAATAAAAGTGTTAGTGAGAAGATTTATAAATGAAGTGGTGTGATTACATGAAGTTTCAGTCAAAATTATATCAGATAGAGATATAAGATTCAGATTACACTATTGTTAAAGATCAATGGATAGTGAAGGAATATATTTGGATCTATTTTTACCTTACCATCTACAAATAGATAGTCAATTAGAGCGGACAATCCAAGTACTCGAAAATATATTTACAGCACGTGTGTTGGATTTTGGTGGATTTTGGGAGGACGGTAGAATTTTTTTTATAAAAATAGTTATCAGGAGAGCATCAAAATGGCAACATTCAAAACTTCATATCGTAGGAAGTATAAATCTCCATTATGTTAGAACGAGGTTGGAGAATGAAGTATCTTGGGATCGGAGTTAATTACTTAAGCTACATAACAAGTGAAAATTATCATAGAACATATGAAAGTGGTTTAGGACAGATAGAAGAAATGGATAGACCAATGCAGGAAACGGTTCGAAGTCGAAGATAGGATATTCATCAAGATATCCCTAATAAAAGATGTTATTAGAATCGACAAGAAAGGAAAACTCCATACAAGATACATCGGACCACTCGAGATCACAAAAATGATTGAAAATCTTACCTATAAATTATCATTACTGTATGAGATATAAACCATTCATAATATATTTCATGCATCACAGTTAAGGAAGTACTTGGGTAAAGAATACAGAGTAGTAAATCTGTCCGAGATAAATCTAAGATCAGACCTAAAATATGAGAAGCAACCAAGAGCGATAATCGGGTGGCGGAAAAAAGTCTAGAAGAACAAAGTGAGACCGTTAGTTTTTGTTTCGTAGGATGCACAATCGCCAAGAGATTCTACTTAGGAGCATGAGAAAGACATCTGGATAAGTATCCATACATTTTTTTGATCAGATATGTTAATTTAATTATTTTGGATATCCATACATACCCATATATACTATATATACTGTCATGTCTCTTAATTTAGAATTTCGAGAATAAAATTCTTTTGTTTGGTGGGTAAAATATAATATCTCAAAGTTTATGCTAACCGTATCCTTCCTTTGAGTATGATTGCGCCAAATCAGGGCTACTGCGAGCCAGTTTAGACACCGAAATAACTTTCGGTATGTATAACTTTAAATATATAACTCTAAATGACATTTGATCTTAGTTTTCTAATATTTATGATTTTTAAAAAATTTTCTGAAAAACCCAAAATTATTTCCGAATTTTACTAATTTCATAATATTATATTATTCTTATAATAAGTTCGGTAAATTATTTCTCTCATTCCAGATATCGAAATGATAAACGAAATTTTTTCTCATATTGCTTTCGTTGTGTACTACATTCTATATTAATTTGGTAATGTTTGGACAACATGAATGGAATAGAAATCGTTAAATAATAACTAATTTAATAACTCATTATATTAAATTTAAACCAATATGGCAGTGCTCCATTGTTGCATTGGCACAAGAGAGTGTAATGTGGCATATGGGCATCTACGTGGCTGAAGGTGAGAGTGACTAAGTAGCTATTAAAAAAAAGGAGAAAATAAGGCATATGTATTCCTCTCTCATCATTCCTTCACTTTTCTCTCTTCTCACCCTCTCATACTGGAGGAAGCATACAGAAATCATACAGAGAAAGATTTTGAGAAAAAAAAAAGGAAAGGAATGAAAAATGAATCAAGGAATTAAAATAAAAAAGATATAAGTAACACTCCTATTTCTTAATTCTTTCATTATAAAATTTATTTAATTTGCATTCGTGTAAGTAATTTATTTTACTTTATGATTGTGCTTGAGTTGCAGTTTGTTTTACTTTATGATTGTGCTTGACTTGCAGTTTGGACTATTGATTTATTGTACTTTTCTAAAATACTCTAGAAAAAATAATAAGAAACAAAAAATTATGTAAATAAGTTGATTATATATAGAAGTGGCTCAGGACAAATGAAGTGTTACGCAAACTATTATTGTTGACTTTCAAGTCTTAGGACTTTGTGATGGGTTAATGCATAATATCACTAATATTGTGTCATATTACTTGAACAAATATTTGGTGTTAATCAAATGTTGGATTATATAGAGAAGTGTTATATATATCTTGATGTTTATCTAAAGGAAAATCCAATGGGTTGTAGGAAACAAAAAGAGAAAAAATTAAGTGAACTACAGTGAGCCTTAGTTAAAAACAAAAAGAAAAAATAATAAATGGATTGTAGTGGGTTTTAGTAGAAAAAAAGAAAAGGTGTACTGTATGTATTCATGTGAAGTACGAGTGTATTGGTTTTTATGCAGATTCAAAGAATATTTTGCTCTTGTTAGGTGGATAATAGTTATTAGTTTATATTGGAAGATCCTTGAGATTGTGATATATATATATATATATATATATATATATATATATATATATATATATATATATATATATATATATATATATATATATATATATATATATATATATATATATATATATATATATATATATATATATATATATATATATATATATATATATATGGATTACTGTAGGTGAGCCGCCAGCTCAAGAAAAGTTCTGTGAGCTAGAGGCAAAATTATAATGATCCAATGATTTTTCTTCAATTTTTTTAATAATTACTATTTCTACCTCCTTAACTTCTTTAGAATTAAATTTAATAAGGTTTACAGTTCATTTACCCTTTCATCAATTGCATACAAAATATTTTATTAATTGAAAACCGTTAATTTTGTGTTACCAAATCAAAACTAAAACCCAAGAAATTGGATATGAGTGAACCCTAGGGGGTCGAGATCATAATCCAAAAGAAATTTTTAAAAAAGGATTATTGGAGATAGTGAAGATGAACTGCAGTTCAGGTAACTTGCGTGAGTCAGCTCATTTCCATTTTTCTCATATATATATGTATGTGTGTCTATATATATATATATATATATATATATATATATATATATATATATATATATATATATATATATATATATATATATATATATATATATATCTATTGTGTGTGTGTTCCAAAATTTATAGAAAAATATATATTTTGTGTAGGGAATATTCTCAAAAATTTAACTCATCAATTAATTAAAAGTTTATACATCATCCTGCCATGGACATGTCTTGTGCTGATTAAAGTTATACATAGCTCAAATTGCTCAAAAATCAAATAAAAAAAGATGTACGATTAGAAGGTGATTTGCAAGGTTGATGGCATAAATCTTCTAATTTAATATCGATAATGTAGTATGACATGCGACACTTATTTGAGATATATATTGTACTAACATGACTAATGCATGATGGATATAATAGTAAGTATAGGGACAGATCAAGTGAATGAAATATAGTGATACTTTGTAAGCTTGATCTAGTAATGAATTTATAATAATACTATGGTTGATAGAGACGGACTTGCACATGTAAATGAATGACTCATGTTATGTTGTCTTTAAAGGTCATGTATACCATATATGATGAACTTGGAGATAGAGAGAAGCTCTATGATTAATAAGAATCATGTTATATAAGGATTATTAAAATATAAAGGTCGAGAATCGTTTACTGCAGTGGACTGGGTGACTGGATCACCGAATGATAATATCCAGTGTGATATATTCATTACTGTAATACAGTACGGGATATGAATGATAATATCTAGCGGTATAATATAGTTCAGCGTCATGCGATTGAGGCCGAGATCCGGATATAAACGGGCACTTATACGATAATGGAGAATAATACTATCTTATCCATTAATACAATTTCTACAACTAACTTAAACGATAACCGAGACCAATAGAATATATGAATAAGATACATAGAGCAATTGTTTCGTCATGTTTATTTATTTATATGTACTTGCTTTCATACTTAATTTTATATGCGACCAACATTGATATAAGCATACTCATGTGTACTAATACTTCTATATTATGATAGTATATTTTTCTTTTCCTTAAAGTGTTACTTGCCATGTTTAATTTTCTACGTTCTGAACTCAGATATTGAGGAAGTGGAAGTAGAGCCTGCACCAATCGGAGATCCATACTTTATTGATGAAGCAGAACAACAGTTAGAGGTGGATCTATTATCATAATTTTGTATATATTATTCATATTTATTTTGTCGTGCACTGTTCCTTCTTTTGATTATTTTGTTGTGCATATCTAGAACAGTTTGCCCTTTCATGTAATCAACCTTATGCTTTGTAAATATAATTTCAGTTTCAGACATGTTATTTATTCATTTACTGTGGTACTAGTTACGGATATTCCCATATCCTGTGACTGTTGGGTTGTATAGTGTTATTTTAAGTGGCCTCCTCCGTTTTGTTAAGCAGCTGAAAGACGGGAGCGTTACATCATGTGACAGAAGAACAATTGAATATGGGAGAACATGGGAATAATGGAGATTTAATTGCAGTTAGTAAGAAAGCAGAAAGTCCTGATAGCAAAGAACTTGGGCATCTTCAAAATGGTGAGACTGGTTCCAAATTTAGAAGCCCCACTTCAACTAGTAATCAAGTTGAGGCAGAACGGATCGAACATTATGAATCTCGTGTATACATAACCCTCGTGGCCCTTCGTGATGGAATAACCAGAGACCTTAAGAGGGTGCGATCAGGTAAATGAGAAATAACTAATCTTAATACATATTATTTGCTATTATTTTGCATGCATTTCTTCTAAATTAGGTCAGAAGTTGGTTTCTGACTTAAGAATCTAGCCCTAACACACTAACTAACCTAACAAAGGGTATACATGCCATTTAATCTACCTCGTTAATAATAAAATTAAAATCAATGGTTTATTTAGGTGGAATAGTTAATGGAGGAATTAAACCAGAGTAACTTAAATATTTTGGATGGCTAATATCAAAATACAAAGTTTTGAGGGACCAATAATAAAATATTAAAGATTTAAGAGATCAATACGCAAAAACCCCTACTTCTTTATTATATTCTAGCTTAATTGGTTTAAGATTTCTCCCGTTGCAATATTATAAAAAATTGTTCTACAATTTTAACCCAACTAGTATTGTCTAAATAGATACAAGGCAAATGTTTACATATGCTATAATTTTTTTAGTAGTTTTAGTATACCCGTCTGTCCAGGACGAAGGATTCTTCTCAAATCTCTTTATAGAGAATAGTGTGTCCATAGTTAGATTATGAGAATAATTTTCCACATAATTCAAATAATCTTTAGAATTACTTTATATATGTAATCACATTAGGAAATTTTAAGACTTCTATTAATTGAAATTATTTTACCTTAATTGATCGTGTGACAAGAAAAAGAAATGAATATCTGTTTGAAATAATTTCATCGTCAGAACAGATATAATTAACCAATTTTTATAGCAAGATGCTTGAAGATCTAAATGTTCATGAGAGGTTAGATCTATATAATGAGAAAAAAAAAATTAAAATGTCATCTATGAAAGAATAAATTCAGTATAAGAAGTAAAAATATTATTCACAATATTCTAAAATTCAAAATAAGCATTCTTCAACCCGAATGACATAATATATATATATATATATATATATATATATATATATATATATATATATATATATATATATATATATATATATATATATATATATATATATATATATATATATATATATATATATATATATATATATATATATATATATATATATATATATATATTAGTTTACAAACAAAACTATAAGTCATTTGGACATCATTTATCCATGTATTTGTTCACCATGAAATTGAATTCTTTTATTGACAGTTTCTCAATAGAAAGATTACAATTATAACGGTTTTCTGTTTACAGAAAATAAGGAAAATCTAGTTCCCTTTTTGTTTAAAGCCAAGTTATGTAGTAGCCGTGGAAGACGATTCTGCTCTCTGTTGACACTCCATACAAGTTCTTCAGTTGGTAGCCTTTTTAAAACTCTTAGATGCAAGCGCTCTGGATTTTTAGTACAAGTACTCAAATGGAGTATATTCAACTGCTTCAGAGCCAAGTATCCAATCCCTTTTCTAGCCCAGCCTTTGGCTATTTATAGAGATTTGGAGACCTTTGATTTAGTGTAACAGTACAATTAATGACCTCCTTGATTGATGATTAATTCTGTCTTTTAACACGTTGGTTTTATGTTAAATCTTCAGAATTTATAACTGATACCTTTAATCCTCTGGATTTGTAATTGAAATGGATCTCAGCCTTTAGATCTATATTTTGGCTTTTGATGGTTCGCGTGGTATGCTTAGACCTGCGTTTGAGTGTTATTAGAGATGATTTTTCACTCCTCGAATGAAGATCCGCATTTTTGCTGGCTTGAGAAATAAAATATAACTTTGTAATAGTCGCGTTTTAGCCTTATTTTCGAGACGCGGATCTTTTTATAGCAAATGATCAACGTGTTTACCGATTTTCGGTTATCATTATGAGTTTTCTTGTCTTTTCTTTCTTTATCAAAAATTTTCCCAACAAAATCCCCTCTAAAGTTTTCAAAATCGCATAATTTTGAAGATGTTTTAAATACTTTGTATAAATTGATGATTAAAAGCACGGTCTGTACTTAACAGGAGAACTGCGACCCTATATTAAAAATGCGGGTCTGCGCTTGAGAGGAGAGACGCGGGCCTGCGCTTAAGGGGAGAAACGTGACCCTGCATTAAAAACGCGGGTGTTCGTTTTATGCAACGTATCTGGAGCTTTGTTGATTTTTCTGCCTTTTCTGGCACAAAGATCAAAGCGTCCCATGCGCTCATTAATGAGAAAATCTTTATAAGATTTGGGCTAAAGATCTTGGCCGTCAAATCCTCTGGGCGTTTATCTTCTATACAATATTTTTAGTCTCTTCAAATACAGGGATCGAAGCGTCCCATGTAGTGATTAATGATGAAAACTTCATGAGATTTGGGTTGAAAATCTTGACGCAAATTTTGCCCATTAAATCTTCTGGTCGAAGATCTCAGCCACCAAACCTTTTATATAAGACACCCTAGTTTTTTCTTAGAAGTCATTCTAAACTTTCAAAATTTCTTCAAAATTTTTTCAAGTTTCTTCTTATTTTCCTTCAGGCTCTTCTAATAGAGAATGGCAAGGAAATTTCTATCCTTTAATCAAGCTGCTGGTGACTCTAGCTTTTCTCCGATCATGGTTCAGGAAATATTCATGATTTGTGGTAATTCAACGAGTTTTTATATCTTGTGACTTTTGTAGTTTTGTTAATATGTATGTCGATCTGTGCTTCGCATTTTGGATTTGTCTGGATTTCTTTCTTTATTCTTTTTTATATTGGCACAGTGAACTGGAGTTGGCATTTAACAAAACCTCCAGATAGTACGTCTCTTGTAAATGTGGGCAACTCTATAACTGCTTTGCTGCTAGATTTGTTAAAGAAGGAATATCTTATTGGAAAAATTCCCATGACTGTAATCATCTTCCTTAACTATGGTAATTTTCCTTATCGAAATTCCATCAACCCCTTGCGGATTTCTTTCCAATTATGTCTTTTGACATAATTTTGGATCTGATGCAGGGTATTACTCTCCAGAATTTCTAAAATAATGCTTATACCCATCTAGTTCTCAATTTTTTCCAATATTTTTGGAGAATCAGAAAGTCTCATATGTTTTATATGAGATAAAAAATTTCAGGTCTGTGGTATTGTTATCTTCTCGCTTTTTATTTTTTTCATATATATAGTAACGATGATAAATGGTTATAGGCAACCTTGTGGCTTCTGAAATACCCTTCGCAATTCCCAAGTTCTATGGATCTACATATTGTGCATTGGGAATATATATTTGGTACATCCAACTTTGAACTAATCAAGTCATTGGCGATATTGATGTTAACATAGCTGAGCACATAGAATTGGCAAATTTTAACCTTCAGCGAGAAAGAATTGCAGAAGCAAGTTTTTGTCCAAACTTATGGAGCCATCCAATTAAAGACAAGGAATATTGAAGAATAGATCAAGATTCTCTTGACTCAGTAGTTTGCAACAGTTTTTCATTTACTGTATAATGTCAAGAAACTTTTGTAATGAATTTAAGATAATGAATGGAAATATTTTGATTGTGGAAAATTTTGTTGTTATTCGTGGACAATTTTATTGAACAAGATATAAATAATCATTAACTTTGATGAACAAGTAGTAATTTTTGCTATTCAGTGACTTGTAGTATAACAGATTTTTGAATTGTCAGAGATAATTTTTAACTTAATAAAATTTTGGTGGAAATGGAAATTTTGGTTTGTCAGAGGTAATTTTTAACTTAACAAATTTTGGTGGATGAAATTTGTTTTGTCAAATGTAATTTTTAACTTGACAAATTTTGGTGCATGGAATTTTGGTTTGTTAATGGTAATTTTTAACTTGACAAATTTTGGTGAATGGAATTTTGGTTTGTTAGAGCTAATTTTTAACTTGATAAATTTGGTGAATGGAATTTTGATTTGTCGGAGATAATTTTTAAAAATTGAATTCTTTTATTGACAGTTTCTCAATAGAAAGATTACAATTATAATGGCTTTCTGTTTACAGAAATTAAGGAAAATCTAGTTCCCTTTTGGTTTAAAGCCAAGTAATGTAGTAGCCGTGAAAGACGATTCTGCTCTCTGTTGACACTCCATACAAGTTCTTCAGTTGGTAGCCTTTTTAAAACTCTTGGATGCAAGCGCTCTGGATTTTTAGTACAAGTACTCAAATGGAGTATATTCAACTGCTTCAGAGCCAAGTATCCAATCCCTTTTCTAGCACAGCCTTTGGCTATTTATAGAGATTTGGAGACCTTTGATTTAGTGTAACAGTACAATTAATGACCTCCTTGATTGATGATTAATTCTTTTTCTTTTAACACGTTGGTTTTATGTTAAATCTTCAGGATTTATAACTGATACATTTAATCCTCTGGATTTGTAATTGAAATGGATCTCATCCTTTAGATCCATATTTTGGCTTTTGATGGTTCGCGTGGTATGCTTAGACCTGCGTTTGAGTGTTATTAGAGATGATTTTTCACTCCTCGAATGAAGATCCGCATTTTTGCTGGCTTGAGAAATAAAATATATCTTTGTAATAGTCGCGTTTTAGCCTTATTTTCGAGACGCGGATCTTTTTATAGCAAATGATCAACGTGTTTACCGATTTTCGGTTATCATTATGAGTTTTCTTGTCTTTTCTTTCTTTATCAAAAATTTTCCCAACAAAATCCCCTCTAAAGTTTTCAAAATCGCATAATTTTGAAGATGTTTTAAATACTTTGTATAAATTGATGATTAAAAGCACGGTCTGTACTTAACAGGAGAACTGCGACCCTATATTAAAAATGCGGGTCTGCGCTTGAGAGGAGAGACGCGGGCCTGCGCTTAAGGGGAGAAACGTGACCCTGCATTAAAAACGCGGGTGTTCGTTTTATGCAACGTATCTGGAGCTTTGTTGATTTTTCTGCCTTTTCTGGCACAAAGATCAAAGCGTCCCATGCGCTCATTAATAAGAAAATCTTTATAAGATTTGGGCTAAAGATCTTGGCCGTCAAATCCTCTGGGCGTTTATCTTCTATACAATATTTTTAGTCTCTTCAAATACAGGGATCGAAGCGTCCCATGTAGTGATTAATGATGAAAACTTCATGAGATTTGGGTTGAAAATCTTGACGCAAATTTTGCCCATTAAATCTTCTGGTCGAAGATCTCAGCCACCAAACCTTTTATATAAGACACCCTAGTTTTTTCTTAGAAGTCATTCTAAACTTTCAAAATTTCTTCAAAAATTTTTCAAGTTTCTTCTTATTTTCCTTCAGGCTCTTCTAATAGAGAATGACAAGGAAATTTCTATCCTTTAATCAAGCTGCTGGTGACTCTAGCTTTTCTCCGATCATGGTTCAGGAAATATTCATGATTTGTGGTAATTCAACGAGTTTTTATATCTTGTGACTTTTGTAGTTTTGTTAATATGTATGTGGATCTGTACTTCGCATTTTGGATTTGTCTGGATTTCTTTCTTTATTCTTTTTTATATTGGCACAGTGAATTGGAGTTGGCATTTAACAAAACCTCCAGATAGTACGTCTCTTGTAAATGTGGGCAACTCTATAACTGGTTTGCTGCTAGATTTGTTAAAGAAGGAATATCTTATTGGAAAAATTCCCATGACTGTAATCATCTTCCTTAACTATGGTAATTTTCCTTATCGAAATTCCATCAACCCCTTGCGGATTTCTTTCCAATTATGTCTTTTGACATAATTTTGGATCTGATGCAGGGTATTACTCTCCAGAATTTCTAAAACAATGCTTATACCCATCTAGTTCTCAATTTTTTCCAATATTTTTGGAGAATCAGAAAGTCTCATATGTTTTATATGAGATAAAAAATTTCAGGTCTGTGGTATTGTTATCTTCTCGCTTTTTATTTTTTTCATATATATAGTAACGATGATAAATGGTTATAGGCAACCTTGTGGCTTCTGAAATACCCTTCGCAATTCCCAATTTCTATGGATCTACATATTGTGCATTGGGAATATATATTTGGTACATCCAACTTTGAACTAATCAAGTCATTGGCGATATTGATGTTAACATAGCTGAGCACATAGAATTGGCAAATTTTAACCTTCAGCGAGAAAGAATTGCAGAAGCAAGTTTTTGTCCAAACTTATGGAGCCATCCAATTAAAGACAAGGAATATTGAAGAATAGATCAAGATTCTCTTGACTCAGTAGTTTGCAACAGTTTTTCATTTACTGTATAATGTCAAGAAACTTTTGTAATGAATTTATGATAATGAATGGAAATATTTTGATTGTGGAAAATTTTGTTGTTATTCGTGGACAATTTTATTGAACAAGATATAAATAATCATTAACTTTGATGAACAAGTAGTAATTTTTGCTATTCAGTGACTTGTAGTATAACAGATTTTTGAATTGTCAGAGATAATTTTTAACTTAATAAAATTTTGGTGGAAATGGAAATTTTGGTTTGTCAGAGGTAATTTTTAACTTAACAAATTTTGGTGGATGAAATTTGTTTTGTCAAATGTAATTTTTAACTTGACAAATTTTGGTGCATGGAATTTTGGTTTGTTAATTGTAATTTTTAACTTGACAAATTTTGGTGAATGGAATTTTGGTTTGTTAGAGCTAATTTTTAACTTGATAAATTTGGTGAATGGAATTTTGATTTGTCGGAGATAATTTTTAAAAATTGAATTCTTTTATTGACAGTTTCTCAATAGAAAGATTACAATTATAACGGTTTTCTGTTTACAGAAAATAAGGAAAATCTAGTTCCCTTTTTGTTTAAAGCCAAGTTATGTAGTAGCCGTGGAAGACGATTCTGCTCTCTGTTGACACTCCATACAAGTTCTTCAGTTGGTAGCCTTTTTAAAACTCTTGGATGCAAGCGCTCTGGATTTTTAGTACAAGTACTCAAATGGAGTATATTCAACTGCTTCAAAGCCAAGTATCTAATCCCTTTTCTAGCCCAGCCTTTGGCTATTTATAGAGATTTGGAGACCTTTGATTTAGTGTAACAGTACAATTAATGACCTCCTTGATTGATGATTAATTCTTTGTCTTTTAACACGTTGGTTTTATGTTAAATCTTCAGGATTTATAACTGATACCTTTAATCATCTGGATTTGTAATTGAAATGGATCTCAGCCTTTAGATCCATATTTTGGCTTTTGATGGTTCGCGTGGTATGCTTAGACCTGCGTTTGAGTGTTATTAGAGATGATTTTTCACTCCTCGAATGAAGATCCGCATTTTTGCTGGCTTGAGAAATAAAATATAACTTTGTAATAGTCGCGTTTTAGCCTTATTTTCGAGACGCGGATCTTTTTATAGCAAATGATCAACGTGTTTACCGATTTTCGGTTATCATTATGAGTTTTCTTGTCTTTTCTTTCTTTATCAAAAATTTTCCCAACAAAATCCCCTCTAAAGTTTTCAAAATTGCATAATTTTGAAGATGTTTTAAATACTTTGTATAAATTGATGATTAAAAGCACGGTCTGTACTTAACAGGAGAACTGCGACCCTATATTAAAAATGCGGGTCTGCGCTTGAGAGGAGAGACGCGGGCCTGCGCTTAAGGGGAGAAACGTGACCCTGCATTAAAAACGCGGGTGTTCGTTTTATGCAACGTATCTGGAGCTTTGTTGATTTTTCTGCCTTTTCTGGCACAAAGATCAAAGCGTCCCATGCGCTCATTAATGAGAAAATCTTTATAAGATTTGGGCTAAAGATCTTGGCCGTCAAATCCTCTGGGCGTTTATCTTCTATACAATATTTTTAGTCTCTTCAAATACAGGGATCGAAGCGTCCCATGTAGTGATTAATGATGAAAACTTCATGAGATTTGGGTTGAAAATCTTGACGCAAATTTTGCCCATTAAATCTTCTGGTCGAAGATCTCAGCCACCAAACCTTTTATATAAGACACCCTAGTTTTTTCTTAGAAGTCATTCTAAACTTTCAAAATTTCTTCAAAATTTTTTCAAGTTTCTTCTTATTTTCCTTCAGGCTCTTCTAATAGAGAATGGCAAGGAAATTTCTATCCTTTAATCAAGCTGCTGGTGACTCTAGCTTTTCTCCGATCATGGTTCAGGAAATATTCATGATTTGTGGTAATTCAACGAGTTTTTATATCTTGTGACTTTTGTAGTTTTGTTAATATGTATGTCGATCTGTGCTTCGCATTTTGGATTTGTCTGGATTTCTTTCTTTATTCTTTTTTATATTGGCACAGTGAACTGGAGTTGGCATTTAACAAAACCTCCAGATAGTACGTCTCTTGTAAATGTGGGCAACTCTATAACTGCTTTGCTGCTAGATTTGTTAAAGAAGGAATATCTTATTGGAAAAATTCCCATGACTGTAATCATCTTCCTTAACTATGGTAATTTTCCTTATCGAAATTCCATCAACCCCTTGCGGATTTCTTTCCAATTATGTCTTTTGACATAATTTTGGATCTGATGCAGGGTATTACTCTCCAGAATTTCTAAAACAATGCTTATACCCATCTAGTTCTCAATTTTTTCCAATATTTTTGGAGAATCAGAAAGTCTCATATGTTTTATATGAGATAAAAATTTCAGGTCTGTGGTATTGTTATCTTCTCGCTTTTTATTTTTTTCATATATATAGTAACGATGATAAATGGTTATAGGCAACCTTGTGGCTTCTGAAATACCCTTCGCAATTCCCAAGTTCTATGGATCTACATATTGTGCATTGGGAATATATATTTGGTACATCCAACTTTGAACTAATCAAGTCATTGGCGATATTGATGTTAACATAGCTGAGCACATAGAATTGGCAAATTTTAACCTTCAGCGAGAAAGAATTGCAGAAGCAAGTTTTTGTCCAAACTTATGGAGCCATCCAATTAAAGACAAGGAATATTGAAGAATAGATCAAGATTCTCTTGACTCAGTAGTTTGCAACAGTTTTTCATTTACTGTATAATGTCAAGAAACTTTTGTAATGAATTTATGATAATGAATGGAAATATTTTGATTGTGGAAAATTTTGTTGTTATTCGTGGACAATTTTATTGAACAAGATATAAATAATCATTAACTTTGATGAACAAGTAGTAATTTTTGCTATTCAGTGACTTGTAGTATAACAGATTTTTGAATTGTCAGAGATAATTTTTAACTTAATAAAATTTTGGTGGAAATGGAAATTTTGGTTTGTCAGAGGTAATTTTTAACTTAACAAATTTTGGTGGATGAAATTTGTTTTGTCAAATGTAATTTTTAACTTGACAAATTTTGGTGCATGGAATTTTGGTTTGTTAATGGTAATTTTTAACTTGACAAATTTTGGTGAATGGAATTTTGGTTTGTTAGAGCTAATTTTTAACTTGATAAATTTGGTGAATGGAATTTTGATTTGTCGGAGATAATTTTTAAAAATTGAATTCTTTTATTGACAGTTTCTCAATAGAAAGATTACAATTATAACGGTTTTCTGTTTACAGAAAATAAGGAAAATCTAGTTCCCTTTTTGTTTAAAGCCAAGTTATGTAGTAGCCGTGGAAGACGATTCTGCTCTCTGTTGACACTCCATACAAGTTCTTCAGTTGGTAGCCTTTTTAAAAACTCTTGGATGCAAGCGCTCTGGATTTTTAGTACAAGTACTCAAATGGAGTATATTCAACTGCTTCAAAGCCAAGTATCTAATCCCTTTTCTAGCCCAGCCTTTGGCTATTTATAGAGATTTGGAGACCTTTGATTTAGTGTAACAGTACAATTAATGACCTCCTTGATTGATGATTAATTCTTTGTCTTTTAACACGTTGGTTTTATGTTAAATCTTCAGGATTTATAACTGATACCTTTAATCATCTGGATTTGTAATTGAAATGGATCTCAGCCTTTAGATCCATATTTTGGCTTTTGATGGTTCGCGTGGTATGCTTAGACCTGCGTTTGAGTGTTATTAGAGATGATTTTTCACTCCTCGAATGAAGATCCGCATTTTTGCTGGCTTGAGAAATAAAATATAACTTTGTAATAGTCGCGTTTTAGCCTTATTTTCGAGACGCGGATCTTTTTATAGCAAATGATCAACGTGTTTACCGATTTTCGGTTATCATTATGAGTTTTCTTGTCTTTTCTTTCTTTATCAAAAAATTTCCCAACAAAATCCCCTCTAAAGTTTTCAAAATCGCATAATTTTGAAGATGTTTTAAATACTTTGTATAAATTGATGATTAAAAGCACGGTCTGTACTTAACAGGAGAACTGCGACCCTATATTAAAAATGCGGGTCTGCGCTTGAGAGGAGAGACGCGGGCCTGCGCTTAAGGGGAGAAACGTGACCCTGCATTAAAAACGCGGGTGTTCGTTTTATGCAACGTATCTGGAGCTTTGTTGATTTTTCTGCCTTTTCTGGCACAAAGATCAAAGCGTCCCATGCGCTCATTAATGAGAAAATCTTTATAAGATTTGGGCTAAAGATCTTGGCCGTCAAATCCTCTGGGCGTTTATCTTCTATACAATATTTTTAGTCTCTTCAAATACAGGGATCGAAGCGTCCCATGTAGTGATTAATGATGAAAACTTCATGAGATTTGGGTTGAAAATCTTGACGCAAATTTTGCCCATTAAATCTTCTGGTCGAAGATCTCAGCCACCAAACCTTTTATATAAGACACCCTAGTTTTTTCTTAGAAGTCATTCTAAACTTTCAAAATTTCTTCAAAATTTTTTCAAGTTTCTTCTTATTTTCCTTCAGGCTCTTCTAATAGAGAACGGCAAGGAAATTTCTATCCTTTAATCAAGCTGCTGGTGACTCTAGCTTTTCTCCGATCATGGTTCAGGAAATATTCATGATTTGTGGTAATTCAACGAGTTTTTATATCTTGTGACTTTTGTAGTTTTGTTAATATGTATGTCGATCTGTGCTTCGCATTTTGGATTTGTCTGGATTTCTTTCTTTATTCTTTTTTATATTGGCACAGTGAACTGGAGTTGGCATTTAACAAAACCTCCAGATAGTACGTCTCTTGTAAATGTGGGCAACTCTATAACTGGTTTGCTGCTAGATTTGTTAAAGAAGGAATATCTTATTGGAAAAATTCCCATGACTGTAATCATCTTCCTTAACTATGGTAATTTTCCTTATCGAAATTCCATCAACCCCTTGCGGATTTCTTTCCAATTATGTCTTTTGACATAATTTTGGATCTGATGCAGGGTATTACTCTCCAGAATTTCTAAAACAATGCTTATACCCATCTAGTTCTCAATTTTTTCCAATATTTTTGGAGAATCAGAAAGTCTCATATGTTTTATATGAGATAAAAAATTTCAGGTCTGTGGTATTGTTATCTTCTCGCTTTTTATTTTTTTCATATATATAGTAACGATGATAAATGGTTATAGGCAACCTTGTGGCTTCTGAAATACCCTTCGCAATTCCCAAGTTCTATGGATCTACATATTGTGCATTGGGAATATATATTTGGTACATCCAACTTTGAACTAATCAAGTCATTGGCGATATTGATGTTAACATAGCTGAGCACATAGAATTGGCAAATTTTAACCTTCAGCGAGAAAGAATTGCAGAAGCAGGTTTTTGTCCAAACTTATGGAGCCATCCAATTAAAGACAAGGAATATTGAAGAATAGATCAAGATTCTCTTGACTCAGTAGTTTGCAACAGTTTTTCATTTACTGTATAATGTCAAGAAACTTTTGTAATGAATTTATGATAATGAATGGAAATATTTTGATTGTGGAAAATTTTGTTGTTATTCGTGGACAATTTTATTGAACAAGATATAAATAATCATTAACTTTGATGAACAAGTAGTAATTTTTGCTATTCAGTGACTTGTAGTATAACAGATTTTTGAATTGTCAGAGATAATTTTTAACTTAATAAAATTTTGGTGGAAATGGAAATTTTGGTTTGTCAGAGGTAATTTTTAACTTAACAAATTTTGGAGGATGAAATTTGTTTTTTCAAATGTAATTTTTAACTTGACAAATTTTGGTGCATGGAATTTTGGTTTGTTAATGGTAATTTTTAACTTGACAAATTTTGGTGAATGGAATTTTGGTTTGTTAGAGCTAATTTTTAACTTGATAAATTTGGTGAATGGAATTTTGATTTGTCGGAGATAATTTTTAACTTGACAAATTTTGGTGGATGAAATTTGTTTTGTCAGAGGTAACTTTTTAACTTGACAAAATTTGGTGAATAACCTTTAGAGCCAAAAACGCAACTTTGTGAATGTCACGTTTTTCGCTATTTTCTTTAGAGACAAAACGCGACTCTGTGAAGATCCGTGCTTTTGGTTGTCTTCTTTAGATACAAAACGCAACTCTGTGAGGATCACGTTTTGGGCTCTCTTGGTTCTGAAACGTTGATTTTGGTGGAAAAGACCTTAGAATCTGTCAGAAATAAGAGTTTAACATGACAGGTTTATGAAATTTTTAGAAAACCCCAAGATATAAACGAATTTGATTAGTCTTTACTAATTTACCATTTGCATTAGGCTGGTCATGTTATTTCACTCAGCATGATGAATTGTCGAGAATTTTATTTGGGCTTGAACGCTAAACTTTTCTCTTCTCTTAAGTTTAACAGGTTAGAGTAATTCATGTTTTTTAACCCCAGCAAGATGGGATTGTCGAGGATATAACTTGAGCTTAAATGCCAAACTTTTCTCTATCTCTAGTCATAGAGACATAGGATTCATTTTCATTTAGTGCTCCTGTTGGTGTGGAGAATTGCATATTGGAGGCAAGCTAGCATAACTTCATTTGCTATACTCCGTTGGGGAAGTTGATGAAGTAACAGACTACAAACTATTGACTGCACCGTACTAAAACTTGGTAGAAATGAACTCCTTGCAGATGAGTTTCATTTGATTGGTGGATAAATTGGTCCTATTTTAGAGATAATAGTGTCACGAATTAGATACATTCATTAATCTCTTTATAGCTTTCGAATGCTTGGCGTTTGAGCGGGCCGATAATCAAGTTATAGTGTTGAGTTTTTTTTTTTGTTAAGGGAAAAATTTATGTATATCAAATGATTTGATACTCCTGTACTATTTTCTGAGATACCGGTCTAGAATACGTCGAATAGCTCGTATCAAGAAGCTGCTTCATTCCTTACTACACACTTTGGAAGGAGTGCTACAAGAAGTTTCTCTATGAAATATTCTTATTACCATTTCTCTGGGCATTGGTCGAGGACACGATTAAGGGTTACTGAAAATGATATGTATCTTAAACCACCCAATCTTTAACTTGATTGCTTCTTACTATTATATCAGCTGCATGTATGCAATCTATTTGGCCTTTTTCGGGAGTCCTTCTTCGCCATTATTCATCGGAGATTGGGTAATTAACTCAGCCTTCTGGGATTTCTTGAATATTACATAAGGAGCAATATTTCTTTAGAAATTTTTCATTGATTGGCATTATTATTTTGTCATCATTCAGTTTTGCCAACTGGTACGCGCCATTTGAATAGACTGTATCAATGACAAAAAGTTCTTCACATTTTGGCTGGAACTTTCCTTTAGATTTTTTATTAGTTATGATCGGTCTTCTTACCGAAAAAACTAGATCACCTTTCCTAAAAGTTCTCTGCTTAAATTTTTTTATTGAAGGTTTGGAGATTTACGCTTGATAAAGTTCAATACTCAATTGGGTTTCAAGGCGTTTGTCATCATCAAGAGCTTCTAATTCTAGAAGTCTTTGCCAATGTTTTTCTTCTTGAGTCATTTTGGTTGCTAATGCAATTTGCAATGACAAAATTTGGATCTCCAAAGGATGTACTATTTCGGAAACATACACCGAAGAAAAAGTGTAACATTTGTAGATATCTTGACAGTAGTTCGGTATGTCTAAAGACATTCTCCATGGTTTTCATCTCAATCACGTTGGTTGGATGAAACGAACTTCTTAAGGAGTTTCACAATGGTTTTATTGAAGGCTTCTGCTAAACCATTGGCTGCAGGATAGTATGGAGAAGAAGCCATACTTTTGATCATGTACTTGTTACAAAATCTGTTGAATGAGTAACTCATAAACTGAGATCCATTGTCATGAACAATTCTCCTAGGCATCCTGAAGTGGTATGACATGATACTTGATTAATTTGATCACGTCTGATGTCTTCACTTCTATTAGGGGAACGACTTTAGTCCACTTTGAAAATAATCAGTTATAACCATATGAACCGGTGGCCCCTAGTTGACGGAGGTAAAATTGTCCCAATAATGTTCATTTCCCACTGTTCAAATGGCCATGATATAGCCGTTGGATGAAAATACTCTAGTTCTTGATGTATAAAATCTGCACGTGTTTGACAGAGTCTACATTTTCTGGTATTAGCAACTGCGTCTATCATCATCTTGGGCCAATAATATCTCATTCTTCGGAGTCTATTTCAGAGTTTTGGTCATGGTTGATGTGCTCCACAAATGCCACTATGATCTTCAAGTGCTTCTTGAGTTTCATTATTAGAAAGGCAACAAAGTAGAATTTTATCATAGGATTTTCTATATAATGTCTGAACTTTAACATTATAATAGAATCAGATAGTTTTTCTTCGAATTGTTGCCGCTTCTTTAGAATCTTTTGGCAATATTTCATAAAAAAACATAATCTATATAAGCAAATCGCCAATCCCTAGGTTCAAGATCAGTCTCAAGAACATGTATTTCATGCCTTTCTTGTTTCTTTTCCGAATTTAACTCCACTTTGAGTTCATTTTTCGGGCAAAACAATTCCTTGCTTCCTACTATTATGCATTTGTTAGTATTCTTGGGTAACGCTAAAGTGGCGGCTAATGAAGCTAGTGAGTCTGCATGGCTGTTCTGGTGACGCGGTACATGGCTGATGTAAAAACCATTGAAACTATCAGTAATTTTTATGACTATTTGGTAATAGGGTAAGAGATCATCATATTCTCGTTTAACTTGATTAATAATGAGCTGAGAGTCTCCATATACTTCTAAGTATTTCACCTCTAGTTGTTTGGCTATCTTTAAGCCAATTATTAGGGCGTTATATTCAGCAACATTATTGGAGCACTCTATTAGTAAATATGCTCGAGAGATGATGTGATTATAAGGAAAAACAAAGACAACCCCCACTCCTACTACCACCTTTTCCTTGGATCCCATTATGAAAGTATCATAGAAAAAAAATTGCCAGACTTCTTCTGTGGTGGCATTTTCTTCAACCATATCTTGTGGATTATCTCCTCCTAAAGCTATATTTCTTTCAGCTATTATATTAGAAATGTCTTCATACAATTTCGAAGATGCTGGAATTAGATGCTCAGTTAGGAAATTAGCTATAACTTGACCCTTAATTGCCTTCTGTGGGATAAAATACATATCGTATTAGAATAGAAAAATAACCCAATTGGATAATTTTGAATTTAATGATCCGGGTTTGGTCATTAATATTCTTAATGGATTAACCCTTGATATAACATGGATTGTTTGCCCGACTAAATATTGTCGCATTTTCTATACTGCAAACACAAAAACTAGACATTCTTTTTCTATTGGGTTATATCGATGTTTAACTCTAATCATTATTCTACTCAAGTAGTAGATAGCTTGCTCTTGTCACAATTTATTCTTTTGGGTTAATAAGATTCCCAAAGAATGGTCCATGGCTCTCACATATAATAGGAAAGGTATTCCTGTTACTAGAGCTACAAGGACGAGCGGTTTCATGAGATATCTTTTAATCTCCTCAAAAGCTTTCTGACATGCGTCATCCCATACAAATGACACTCCTTTCTTCATCAGCCATGTAAACGGTTGACATCTCCCTGACAAGTTTAATATTAATCTGTGAATGTATGTCAGCTTTTCCTGCAGTCCTCTTAATTTTTTGAGATTTTTAGATAGCAGCATGTCATGAACTACCTTGATCTTGTCTGGATCAAGGGAAGTAATTAAGAAGCCAAGGAACTTTCCGTTGGAAACTCCTAAAAAAAACTTAGTTGGATTCATCTTAAACCAGTGCTTTCGCATGAGATCAGAAACCGTTCTCAGATCGTAAAGATGATCGTCTTTACTTTTGCTTTTGATTGTCAAGTTATCTACGTAACATTCCACCATTTTTTGGTGATGCTCTTGAAATATAGTGTTTATGGCGCATTAATATGTGGTGCCAACGTTCTTCAAGCTGAAAGGTATAACTGTATAACAGTACACCCTAGTGATATTATGAAAGATGTATGTTTCTCATCGTCAGGATACATTTTAACTTGATTGTACCCTGAAAAATCCATCTAAGAACGACATCCATTAATAACCTCAATTGTTGTCGATCATGATGTCTGTGATGGGCAATAGAAATTCATTTTTCGAGCATGCTTCTTTCAAATCTCTGAAATTGATGCAGACCTTGATTTTTCCATTCTTCTTAGTCACAGGGGCTATGTTTGCGATCTAGTCTGGATAATGTTCTTCTCAGATGAAATTTGATTCAATTAACTTCTTGATTTCGATTTTAACGGCTTCTATTATTTTGGGACGGAACTTTCGTTATTGTTGTTTGACAAGTTTCGCATCCAGCATCGCCACTTCTAGGTCTAATCTTGATATATCTTCATAATTATAGGCAAAAACATTAATGTATTCTCGAATAAGAGAAATCATTTCTTCTTTTTTTAGAAAATAATTTTTCACTTATAAATATGGGTTTAAAATAAGTTTTATCATCCATATTTATTTGGATCACTTTATCATCAGTTGAAAGTTCACTTTGTTCAAACTAAATTTTCCATTTCATGTTGAGATGTTTCGCTGGGGAATCATCCTTGATTGGCGGAAGTTCTTCATCATCTCCTTCTTCTTTCTGGTCTGTAGAAACCATATTGATGGAGACTTCTTAAAAAATGACTACAACACTTAAATCTGAATCCCAGCATAATGATACAGATGAATAAGTTTGTTGAAGTTCTTCATAATTTGTTTCTCAAAGATTTTTGGGAGTAGTAACATATTCCAACTCTCTGTCAGTTTTATCATAGTAATTGATATTTTTCCTTTTGGAACAAAAGGTCGAAGTATAGCTCTTCTTCTTTTTCCAAAATTTAACCCCTGGCTTTTGGCTAGGTTATATCCCATCTTTTTCATCATTTTATGAGAATTTTTATCATAATAGAAGAACTCAGGATTTTCCTGTTCTTGCTTAGAATCTAAACATTTTTCTTTATTATTATTATTATTATTATTATTATTATTATTTATTTTTCCAAATAATATAGGCCTTTGACCTTTAAATTTGGAAGGGACTTCAAATATCGCTTCACTTATATCTCCATCGTAATCACTTTATATGTAAAAGGATGAATGGATGGGCGCTTGGAATGATACAAAGGAGTATATTTTATCCAGTTGATCATTGACCATGTCAGTACTAGTACTTGAGAGTTTAGAATCAATAGCTGACGAATAAGCAAACTCTATATTTTTATTAATTACCCACTCGCCATTAGAATTGGTGGTATCATTTATATTAAGACTTTCAAGCCCTATTACAATGGGTTCAACTTCTTAATTTTCATCATCGGATCTCAAATCTTCGGATCCTGATTCAGTATCGTCTTCTTGCCACTATCTGATTCTTCTGGGGCAGGTTGTTCAGCTGCTTCAAATGCGTCTTGATATAGCAGCACTTAGACAAAGAAGTTTTCAACCCCCTTAAAAGGGTGCTTTTCAGCCACCAGGTTTTTCACACTCCCTTACTTGTCCACATACTTCATATACTGGTGAAATGTAGAAGGGACAATGAGGTTGAGCTGAATCCTTGGCCTCCCAAGTAATAGGTTATAAGACGTATTAATATCTATCACATAGTATGTAACCTCCATTTTTAAATCACCAATTTGGCATTTTAACTTCACCTTGTCCAAGGGTTTACTATCATTAGCATTGAACCTAAAAATAGTTGTATTTGTTGATACCAGTCTACTGATTAGGACTCTAAGATACTGCAACACCTTCCTTGGCATTACGCTTAAAGTGGATTCAGGGTCGACTTGAATTCAGTCAATCTTGGTTGACCCTATGTAGCCTTTGTAATATAAAGCCCGGTGATACTTATTATTCTTCACTTGCATATTTTCTGGAGAGAAAGTTATATAAGGTATCTTTTAGAAATCTGATGGTATGCTACACAGATTTCTTCTTCTATTGTTTCTGGAATTTGGGCCAGAAAAACTTTAGAATCTTGCAGAGGCTCTCTAAAGACTTCTCTAGTTTGTTTAGACAGCCTCAGGAGCTTGTACAAAGTAATTCTTTCAGGAATGTTGGCCAATTGTGCCAACACATCGAATTGGAAAGGCTTCTTAGAACTTTCTATAGGCTCTTTTTCTTTATTTTTAAGAGTTTTGTCGAACTTAAACTCTTTCTGCTTATTCTTCTTTAGAGACTGAGTTCAATCACTTGACCATAATTTTTCAAGTAGTCTTTTCTGGAACGAGTCCCTAAGGGTTTCGGTTGGTCTTCATTGATTGTCTATTATTCTTTGATCTCTTCTTCTGAATCTGATAGAGAATGAATTCCTATGTTATCTTCATGGACTACAGTGACAATATTGGAGGTATGTGATTTTCTTTCTGACTTCTTTTTAGATGAACTTGAAGTACATTGTTCATCTTCGAGGAGGTTTAGATCACCCACATTATCTCCCCTTAAGATGTTTCAAAAGGAGATAACTCTTTTTTTTGTTGTTGATGATGATCATAATTAACGATCCTCATTGTGCCTTTAGAAATCGGTTGAATTTCGTCTTAAACAATTGATTCTATCCAGTCTGAAGCCTTTCTAAATTTGAAACTCACCATGTTTGCTGTCACCTTTTTCTGATCTTCTGCAGCTTGATGACATTGGTGCCCACTAAATCTTGAATTTTATCCTTTAGGATATAGCAATTCTTAATAAGATGGTTAATGATCCTATGATACACACAGTAGATAGGATCATTAACCTTTTCTATTTTTTCAAGTCATTTCGACTCTGGTAACTTCAACATATTCTTTATCATGAGCATGTTAAAAATAGTAATAGTGTGCTCATTTTTGAAAGAATACTATTTTTGAGGAGCCTGTGATTGAGAAGGGGTCCTTGGAGGCTTAATAGGGCTTGGAGTATCGACTGCCATTGTCTCCTTCCCTTTGAGTCGAGATATTGAGGTGTTTCAGAATTGTTTCTTCTTGTCTTTCGCCTTCTTTAGTTTCAAACATTTGTGCAATTTTTTCAGCTTCTTCGGCATGCAGTGAGAGATCTTTCGAGGTGCAGGACTTTACGGTCCTCATTCTGACGAGGACTTTGGTGGAGAGATTATGCCTGCAAGTCTCCACTAAAGTCTTTTTGGACATCCCATGTAGACACTTTAGAGAATCATTTCTGAATCTCTTGATGAAACTCAAACTGATTCCCCCTTCTTTTACTTTGTAGTGAGGAGTGCTGGCATTGAGATCTCCATATCATCTTCATAGGACCTCATTAGGAAAGCCTTTTCCATATCATTCCATGAGTTGATAGTTCCCAACTTCAACCTCCGAAACCATTCAAATGCTATACCGTGAGAGTACTAACAAAAACTCGAGTGATGATTAGATAATTTCCAATCAAATGGCCCGTCTGCAATTTGAAGAAGTAAAGGTGTTGATTGGGTGAACCTTTACCGTCGAAAGATTTAAGTTTCAAAGGCTTGTAATTTTTCGAGAATGGCATATTCTCCCATTCCATCGGATACGACCCCCAGCTCTTGCAAGTTGTTTCTATGCATAAGAGCGTTGAGTTGATTTTGACAGTTTTTCATCAGCATGGCATTTGAATTAGCTTTTTGTTCTTAATTCCTAGATTGATGATGAGAATGTTCAGAATGATTATCCTCTTCCTCACAATGATCCTCGTTGTCACCATTAGTGTTTTTAGGAGGAGTATGAGATACATCTTCTTGTTTTTTTTTTCCTTTATCCTTCTTCGGGTTGTGGGAACCTTTAGAAGAAAATTCTCCTTTCTTCTTCTTTCTCTCTTCGATGTACCCTGCTATTTCTGTATGATCTTGTCTTGTTCATCCATCATCTTCATGAATTCTTCTGGAGTTTCATGCGTCATATGTGCAAAGGCAGACTCCTCCAAGAATGAGTACTAAATCTGGGATTCAGCTACCGTAGAGTTTTATGTTTCCTCTTTTTCTGAGGAGACTCCATCAATCTTCCTGTAGTTCAATGACAATGTCACTCCTTTCTTGAGTCAAGTGTTTTGGAAAATACCCTGCATCTCACTGAACACACTTTTCAAACCAGAGAAATACTCAAAGTTTGATGAGTCTGTTCTAGGAAGGCTTTTCATTTTCTTCTTCTTTTTCCCCCTGAAGTTTAGCATATTGGATGAAATTTCGGGGTACTCCGATTCATAGAACTCTTATTTGACAGCACGTCGTCTTCTCTTTGAAGGTTAGACTGGAGATGGTGCAAGTCTGTTGAAGACAAATAAATTTATAGGAGTTGCAACACAACGACAATGAGAGAGCACTGCGTTGATCAACTATTCGCAACTATAGCGAGACTCTCGGAATTTTTTTCTTTTCTTGTTGAGAAATTCCCTAAGGTCCTCTGAATTGAAACTCATTATTTAGTTGGTAGGGGCAACTTCTCCTCCAAATAATATCTCCAGGACAGGAGTTTCTACTCCCTTGAAAATTCCAAGAGCAAATTTTACTTTAGCTATAGTGGCTGAAGGATGAACTTCTAACGAAGCCGGGACTGAAGATCTTTGAGCCTTAAAGACTAATTCTTTTTCAGAAGTATGGGTCCGAGGGCCGTGCTTTTCTGTTGGAGCACGAATTTGAGATCCACATCTTGTTTCAGGAACATGACCTTGAGGTCCGCGTTTTGTTTTTAGAATGCGAATGTGGGACCCCTACTTAGTCAGTGAAATGCGGATGTAAACTCTGTGTTTATTGTCAAAGATATATCTAGTGGACAAGTAGCGTTTCATGTAGGAAATGCAGATGAACCCATCTGCATCTTGATCTAACTTCTTGTTAGGGATAATAACTTCGCTCTTTGGTCACCATACGCGAACTAGAGCTTCGCGTGGTGGTTCTATGACAGTTGGTTTTTTTCATGGCTCTGTGGGTAGCGCGAGCCTTACTTCTTCTCAGGTTCCTTTCCATAGTGCGAGTAAGAAGAACCTTGTCTTCTGAATCATTTCCTTGAAAATCAGAGAATGATCGTTTATTTTTATTATTGTTGGGATCCTGACCCATCTTCTTGGGATCAGTAAGAGTATTGAGTGTGATAGACCCGGAGCCTTGTGCTGATGAAGAAGACACCTCTCCTTTGAGACTAGACTGATCTAGGGAGTCTTTTGACATGACCATCATCTTGGGAGCCTCATTGGAGGCTAAGTTGTTTAAGATTTTGCGGCATTTCCACAAAGATCTTGGGCTCATGGAACTAGAGCAGAGAAACTCCTCGTATTTCTCTTGGTTGAACTTGATGACAAGTGACTCAACTACGGTGCCAATCGAAACTTTGTTGTATTGGCTACAGCCTTATCATTGGAGATGCTATGTTTTCCCAGCGGAGTCGCCAATCTTCTGATCGCCATGAAATTAAAATCTTTTATTGATAATTTCTCAATAGAAAGATTATAATTATAATGAATTCCCATTTATAGAAGATGAGGAAAATCTAGTTCTCTCTTTATTTAAAATCGGGTTTTGCAGTAGCCGTGGAGGATGATTCTGCTCTCCGTTGACCCTCCATACAAGTTCTTCAGTTGGTAGCCTTTTTAAAACTCCTGAATGTAAGGCTCTAGATTTTTAGTGCAAGTGTTCAAATGGAGTATATTCAACTGCTACAGAACCAAGTATCCAACCCCTTTTCTAGTCCAGCTTTTGGCAATTTATAGAACTTTGGAGACCTTTGAATTGGTGTAACGGTCCAATTAATAGCCTCATTGATTGAGAATTAGTTCTTTGTCTTTTAATCCGTTGGATTTGTGTTAAATCTCCAGGATTTATAACTAACGTCTTTAATCCTCTAGATTTTTAACTGAAACTTGATCACAACCTTTAAATCCACATTTTGACTTCTGATGGTTCGCGTGCTATGCTCAGATCCGTGTTTGAGTGTTATTAGAGATGATTTTCACTCCTCGAGGCTTTAAAGTAGAATCGCAACCCTCTGAATTAAATTTGCATATCTGTTGTTTTTAAACTCAGAAAAATTTAGACACAGATGTTTTTATAGTAGATGATCCACATTTGAGCTCCCAGCCAAAGTGATGAGACCCGCATTCGGGTGTAAACGAGCATAAGTTTTCATCCCTAAATAGTTTTTGGATAGAAACGCGACGCTTTAGAGTTTGCGTTAATTATATTTAGCTCTAGTCATAAACTCAGAAGATAATTAAAATCGTGGATCTCTCTTTATTTGATGATCCACATTTTAACTTCTTAGCTGGTCCAGCATTTTTGTTGAAAAGGGGTTATTTTTGGCTTTTATGTATTTTCTAGGCCATTCCGTGATCTCGCATTTGAGTCGCGGATTAGATCCGCGTTTTAATGTTATTTTAAGCGTCTGTGCGGATTATTCCTTTTAAACACGACCTTATGGGGCCCATCTTTGCCAATCTAATTCGCGGGTCTTTTTGAACGAAGATCTGCATTTTGGCTGGCTTGAGAAATAAAGCACGACTCTATAGGGGTCGCATTTTAGCATTTCTTGGCTTCAAGAGGTAGATCTCTTTATGACAGATAATCCACGTGTTAACTGATTTTCGGTTATCATTATGAGTTTTTCTTGTCTTTACTTTCTTTCTCAAAAATTTTGCCAACAGTATCAGACGATTTTCTTATATGACTGAAATTACACATTTTATGAAACCTCTTAAATCATGGGTAGATGATATCCAAATGACTTGAATTTTTATTTGCAAATTAATTAATATGTATAGATTGATGTGGATAGTTTTAATCTTTCATAGACATGGTTCTCATGAATCTCAGTTTGAAAACCATTCTAAGAGGAGTAGCCCCATATACACACACACACACACACACACACACACATGTATATAGAGAAAAATGGAAATGAGCTGACAGCTCACGCAAGTTACCTAAACTGCAGTTCATTTCCACTATCTCCAATAATTTTTTTTAAAAAAAATTCTTTTGGATTATGATCTCGACCCCCTAGGATTCACTCATACCCAATTTCTTGGGTTTTGATTTGGTCCTCTATCAAATTAATACAAAATTAATGATTTGCAATAAATAAAACATTTTATATTTATCCTCCAAAATTTATGAAATTTAATCTAAAAGAAGTTAAGTAAGTAAAGATTGTAATTAAAGAAAAAACTTGAAGAAAAATTATTGCATCATTATGGTTTTGCCGTTAGCTCATGTAACTTTTCCTGAGCTGGCGGCTCACCTACAGTAATCCCATATATATATATGTATGTATATGTGTGTGTGTGTGTATATATATATACACACACACACACACATATATATATATATATATATATATATATATATATATATATATATATATATGTATACATACATATATATATGTATACATGCATATATGTATACATACATATATATATATCAGTGTTTTAAATACCGGTCGATATACCGGTATATCGGCCGGTATGTCGTTAAAAATGAAGAAACGAGACGATAAGGAGTTTTTTTTTACCGTTTATCATTTTGGACTGGTATGGGCCGATATATCGGCCACGTGGCGATATATCAGTCGGTATCGAGATGAGAAATATCGGCCGTTATTAGGTAATATCGATTAATGGGTTTTGGTTGCGGGTTAAACCCATTAACCCGTTAAAGTCCAACCCGTTAAGAAATAAAACGGGTCGGGAGGGGAGAGAAATGGTAAAATTTCTTCGTTTTCTCTCTCTCTCTTTCTCTCCCGGCGATCCGAGTGATCGATCCCTCCCCGCGACAAACCCTAACCCTAATTTCCCAATCCAGCCCTAAATCTCTCTCTGATTCCTTTTCTACCACTCTCTAGCTCTCTCTCTCTTTCTCTCCCCGCGATCGTCGGCCGATCGAGCCGAACCCTAACCCTAATTTCCCAATCGAGCCATAAATCTCTCTCGTTTTCTCTCTCTCTTTCTTCTCTGCTCTCGGATTGCTCTTCTCCCAGTCTAGAATTCTTCGAAGGGTGCTCGCCATTCTCCGCCGACGCTGCCATCTCAAGTTTGTCGGTAGAAAATCCAGTGGGGCAGTGGCCGCCGGCCAAGTAAGTCAAGTTTGATTTTTTCATGTTAATTTCATTTAGAGTTACAAATTTCTTCAATTTTTTTTATAATTGTGCTATTTAGTTTTAATTGATTACAATTTATGTTAGATTTTTTTTTGGGTGCAATTTGAGGCAAATACTTAAGTTGGGAGGGCCTGCTACCGTAGTAAATACCAAATAATCTACAGAGTATTTCTGTTTCATGAATAATTCAAGTGTTAATGGAATTTGCAAATGGTTTTACATGGGCATGATTATTAATTCATTAAATATGCAAAACAATACTGATTATTTGTTAGAAGGGCAGAGTATTTCTGTTTCTCTATATTTTTGGAATTTTTTGGAATGTTTGGAATTTTTGTTAGAAGTGCAGAGAACTGCAGGATCTATATTTTTGGAATTATTTTTTTCCAAATTATAACTTCAAAATTTTTTGGTCTGTGCTCATACTGGTTCGAATTTTTATTTAGGTTTCACCAAGTAATCCTCAGTGATGGTCCTTTTATGCCTCACGGCATGTGAAAATAACAACATAAGGATGAATTCGTTTAAAAAAATTCTAATTAATGAGGCTTGAAATAGAATTGAGTTTCTATATTCAAATACTTATGGTCATAAAGATACATTATGGGAACTGATGCATTTAACTGAGTAAACACATAATCTCCTTATCTTCCATCCCCATAGAAGTCAAATCAGGTGGATATAACATGCTTCTGAGGGTGGACATTGTATTTGCGGGCTCTCAAATAGAGTATTTATTTGATATAGAATATTTTAATTGTAGGACATTGTAATTTGTTGTATTTGTTGAATATGTTAGGGTTTTGTAATTTTGATATATAGTACAATATAGTTTGGATTATATAGTTTTAATGAAATAATTTTTTGTAAGTATAATTTAGTTTTCCCTACTATATGATTAGATTAGGATTGGGGGAAAAAAGTAGCCAATAATTATTTATATTGGGCACTCAACTTCAAATAGATTAGATTAGGATTTTTATGAAATGGATTAAGTTTATTATATTTGCTATTTATTTAATTAATATTTTTTGTATTTTTTAATAAATAATTGAAGTCAGAAATTACTTGAAAAATGTCCTCTTCTGGTGCTTCTAATGTCCAAGAGAGACGAGGAGGCAAAGATCCAGATTGGAATTTGGGGAAAAAGTACCTAATAAGCCCAATAAAGTGGAGTGTAATTTCTGTAAGAACGAATATAGAGATTAGGGTTCGGCTTGAAAGAACATTTAGGTCATGTCAGCGGGAATGTCAGATGCTGCCCTTGGTCCCAGATGATGTGAAGCAGAAAGCTCTGGCAATACTAAATAAAACTAGAGAAGTAAAGGAAGGGAAAGCAACAGAACTTCAAAATTTATTAAAAAAAAGTTCGTGTTGGGGAAGAAGAAAATGAGGAGACAACTCAACAGGAGTCATCTCCTTGCAAAACAACATGTCAATTTTTTCGCAAAACAACAGTACTGATTGATCAATTTTCTATTCGATCGGTCGAGCAAGCAGTAGAAGCAGCTCAAAGACAGCCTACCGTGCCATCAGCCTCCAGAAAAAAGGCCAGAGACGATGCAGTTCGATACATTGCCAGGTTTTTTTTTATGAAAGAGAGCTTGCATTCAATATTGCTACACAACCATCTTTTATGCAGATGGTCCAAGCCATTGACATGTATGGACCAAACTTACAGACTCCTAGCCCGTATGAGCTAAGTGAGACTTGACTCCAGAGAGAGGTAGAGGATATAAATGCAACTCTTGAATTATTTAAACGGAGTTGCCGAACAAATGGCTGCACTTTAATGATTGATGCGTGGTCGGATCGAAAAGGGAGAAGTTTAATAAATATTGTTGTACATTGTCCAGCCGGTACAGCTTTCTTATTGTCTCAAGATACATCTTCTGAGAGACACGATGATAGTTATATCAACAAATTTGTGGAGAGGGGAATGAACGAGATTGACGTGGAAAATATTGTACAGATTGTGACAGATAATGCCTCGAACAATATGGCTGTAGTAAACACATTGGTTCTGATGCATCCAAACATATTTTGGACACCTTGTGTAGCACATACAGTTAATCTGATACTTGTGGATATTGAAAAGATTAAATATATCCGAAGTGCAATTATGATGGGGAGATCAGTCTTCATGTACATATACAGTCACACCAAATCTTTAGATATTATGAGAAAGGAAATTGGTGGAGAGCTAATAAGGTCAGGTACAACTAGGTTTGCCACGACATTTCTCTCTTTATCATAAATCAGAGAGAAGGAGCTGCAACATATGTTTATTTCTGATAACTGGATGGATTGCACTCTGTTCAGAACAGATGCAGGAAATAAGGTATTTATTTAAATTAATAAAAAAATTTATTTTATAATTTTAAATTATACGTTATTCATATTTTTTTAATACATCTTTTTATGAATATTTATGCTGCAGAAATAATTGTTAGCAACAAATTTTGAGACAACACAAATATTGCCCTAAAAGTTTTACTCCACTGGTAAAGTTTTGCGTAGAGTTGATGGGGATAGGGTCCCTTCAATGGGCTTTCTGTATAGTGACCTAGAGACTGCTAAAGAGGAAATAAGAGATGTTCTAAGTGGTGAAGAGAAGAGATATCTTCCAATATGGAAGATTATTGATAGGAGATGGGAGGAAAAACTTAAAGGTTCTCTGCATAGAGCTGGATATTTCTTGAACCCTCTGTATTACTGTACGAAGCAGCCTGAAATTGATGCTGATGGGTCGTTCAGGTCGGGCTTCGTTGACGTGATGCACAGATTCTATCCAAATGATCATGATAAAATTGATAAGATTACACAGCAGCTCCCATTGTATCAAAATCAAAATGATCATTTGGAATGTATTTTGCAAGGGCAACAGTAAAGAGAATCATTAATTCAGGTATGCATTTCAATTTAAGAAATACAAAATTAAATCTATTTTTAATTAAAGAAACTATTAAATAGCTAATAACTATTTCTAAATATTCATTGCTAGCTCAATGGTGGCAATTTTACGGGATTGATGCTCTCGAATTAAGGATCATGGCAATGAGGATCATGAGCCTGACAACTAGTTTTTCGGGTTGTGAATGGAACTGGAGCACATTTGAGATGATATTACAATTTTAACTTTTCTAATTAAATATTTCTTTCTCCCAAATAGATATGTTCTAAACGAACTTTATGTGATTATCTTTTGTTTAGGTGCATACGAAGAAAAGAAATATGCTAACTTCTAAAAAATTGCATGACTTAGTCTTTGTCAAATTCAATGTAAGACTCAAGAGCAAACTTTCAATTCCAAATAGAGATCCCCTAGTAGCATACAATGAAGAGGAAAAGGTCACCGAGTGGTTCATGTCTGAGAGAAAAGAATGGCGATCCCTATGAGACTAGTGATG
>JAYEPQ010000017.1:26892781-26997781 GCA_036321105.1 Dracaena cambodiana
CTCTATAGTGAGATTTAGAGGTGCCTCTCTCTCTCTCTCACTCTCAATATATATATATATATATATATATATATATATATATATATATATATATATATATATATAGTGTTGCTATTACGTAGAAAAATTGCCATTTCGATAATACAGGAAAGGGGTAACTTGCTATCCCATGTCAATATTTGTTTTTCTTTCCAATAAAACTCAAGAAAATGAAAATGATTTCAAAATAATGACTATTCCTCGACCATTAAAATCGCCATCACAAACTTCTACCAACTTCTGATTCATATACCTGGCTGACCAAAATCATTGATTCACAATTATGGTGATCCATATACTTGTGGCAGATTAGATCATGCCTGCAGCCTTCGACCCCTGTCATCAAATTCTATTGCAAAACCAACAAAGAGAGGAACCGAACCAAACGAAGGCAGTTTCTTTTGAACCAATTTCTAAAATAACAAAGGTAGCAATCAATCAGAGAAGCAATAACACAAACAATACCAGAGGAGTACCAAATGTGTAAGAGGCAAGGATGCGCAAGCTGTGGTGGAACCATACACACTTTAGACACCCCTTGCTTGCACACATGCATAAAAGTGTATCAAAAGCCAATATACATATGAGAGGAGGGCCCGCCTTAACACCTGCAGAAGCAGCATGCAAGTTCATATGGGAGAGAAGGAGCAAAGGAGTTTGTTTCTGACATACACAGCAGCACAAAGAGCTATTATTATTATAACAGAAGGCCACTAAGCTTTCTCCATGCAAGTCTTAGTTCTAAACCTCCTAATCTTTTGCGATGTATCCCTGAAAATCCACTCTAACTAAGGCCAGCTATGATTACTTACTAAGCTTGTGAGAACCATTATAAACTAAAATAATCTTGGTCTCATATCCGAAATGAGTACTATTCTTAGTTAGAGACATTACAAATATTTATTGTAACATTTATACGTCGCAAACTACAATTTCATCTCCCTAATTTAGACCGAACATCACCTCACCAGCCCTGGCATGGTTTTTCCCAACAAACAGAAATTTAATAATCTTATATAAATTACTCTAAGTGTGTATACTCCATAACCTATAAGCATTTCTCCACATCATCCAGATTATTTTAATCCATTTAGAAACCTATGAACGTATATTGTTCAATTTTTGTGCATTTTATATAAGGTTACCAGAAACAGTGAATCTGGGGGAACCTCCAATCCAACATTAGAGAGCAGTGCAAGCATTGCTGAATTTTCTAAAGCTCGATTTCGCACCTGCCCTCTTCAATAACAGAATTCAGGCAATCCAACTTTTTTTTAGGCTCAAGCAAAGGACGTAGATTAAAGATCCATGATCTACTACGCAAAGTCAACTTCCACAAGTTGTCTTCATATTGCACAAAGTAAATTATCCAGAAACCCAAACACAGAAGTGTTTTACTTGTGTGGAATCGTTAACCCAAAGGAATTAGACTGAAAGGCCAAATACAAGTGCAAGACATGAGAAAAATGAGATACCCTTACGCTGAATAGTCCCACGTCATAATATAACACGAGAGCTAGTATAATTTGTAATGATTATTGTAATAATTATAAATTTGCTATTATTTATTTTTTTTTTTTGACCATATTTTTGCCTGCTCGGAGATCTATTCCAATCCCTGACCTATGTCTAACCTTCTTGAAGACTTATTCCTGAACCGTGTGAAACTGCTGGGACTAATCTCAGGCTTTTCAGGCAAAGTGGTGTGAAAACCGCTAGGGACTAATCCCCCAGTGGAAAATGTGAGTTTCTTAAGTAAAGTAATGTGCCTGAATAGAATTTCCCCACAAATACAAACGCCTCATCAAAATAAAAAACAATATAACCACAAATTTACATTGTTCTAGTGAGGGGAAAAAAAAAAGGAACAACGTCTATAAAAAGAAATTTCGACACCAAGATCAAATCTATGAACACCATAATAAATATTTGCAAAATCATTAGCAGAATTAAAAAGAAGGAAGAAATTATAAGGATTAGCGAACCTCAATTTAGAAATCCAAGAACTGTTAGCAAAATCGACTAGATATTTTTCCGACGAATTCACACCATTCACACGTACGGCCGCCTCATCGGGCTCCCGACGACCGACGCCAGCAATCCCCCGTCCACCGCCTCATTCTCATCGAGGAACAAATCCTCCGTCGTCCTAAACACCGCATGAACCACAACAATCCCCAAACCGATCGCCAGCGAGACCAAGACATTGGTGCCGACGTGACTGAAAACGAGGGCCACCACGGTGAGGACGGAGAGGCCGGCGAGGACGGCGCGGTCGTCGAGGGGGCGGCCGAGGACAACGACGGGGTCGTCACGGGAGAAGTAGAAGAAGAGCCAGAGGACGAAGACGGCGAGGAAAACGATCATCGAGATCGGGTGGTAAAGGAGGCTGAGGAAGAGGATGAAGAGGACGATTAGGGCGTAGTTCATGCGGAAGTGGTGGAGGTTGCGGCGGAGGCGGGCGGAGGCCTCGCCGTAGGAAAATGGGCGGGAGAAGCAGGTCGGATCGAAGAGCTCGCGCCACGGCCGGCTGATCGAGAGAAGGGTCCGCCCGCGGGAGAGGAGCTCGGCCGCGCGGGACGTGGAGGGGCCGGCGGCGGAGGTTGAAGGGCCCGGGGCCGACGACGTCGGGATTGTGCCGTAGCCGGAGTACGACATCGTGAGGCCCTAGATCTCGAAAACCCTAACCCTAATTTTTCTTAATGGAGGAGAAGGAATTGGGGTAAATGTTAATGGAGGAATTAATTAACAAAAATGGAAAGTCTTTTGCTTTTCATTTTTTTTTTTTTTTTCTTTCTGAAACTGTCGAGAAGTAGATGTGAAGGGAAATGGTGAAGGACCTGAGATTAGACTCATGAATTGGACTCCCAAAAGCATAATGAGTTTATTTTGCAAATGGTTAATTACAGTCGGACCCCATATACTATGAAAGGTATATAACTTATCAGCTCTAAAGTTTAAAACTCTCAGTTACACCTCTGAACCAGAGGGTCTGAGTGTAATTAAAACACAGTAATTTAAATAGTTCATGGAATCTAAGTGAGAGTTTTAAACTTTAAGAGTGATAAGTTATATATACCTCGTAATACTACATGGGATTTGAGTGTAATTAACCATTTTGCAAATCATGCATTATAAACGGTTTCAATTGACTTTTTGGAAAGAACTAAAGCCAAATTAATTTTCCGAAATACAAATTAAAACCAAAAATTAAGCTAAAAACACAAATTAACCTTTATTATCATACAAAACGGATAATAAGAGAAAAATTTTAGAGGTTTTTGCATATCGATCCCTTAAATCTTTAAAAATTAAGTATCGATCTCTAAAAACTTCATAATTTGATTTTAGTCTCCTAAAACTTATAAATTACATCTTTTTAGTTCATCTGTCACTTATTCCGTAAAATAAATCCCTTTTAATTTTTTTTTAATTTTTTATACGAGTCAAATATCCGAAATAGACATGAGCTTCGGTCTAATTCCTACCTCAAGGAGCTGTCTTCCGGTGGCCGAGGAGATCGGTTTGGTTGTCAGGATCATAACTGCAATTGCAACCAATGTGTGCAAGGAGCAGCTCACTTCAGGCCTCTCCAAGCTCGAACTGAAGCCGCTGGTGGTTCTGAAGATCGACAATGAGGACCGGTGGTGGAAGTCTCTGGGGTCCTCGGCCTCGAGCTCTTCCAATGGATTCTTTCTTCACTGAAATCGAAGGGCTTGAAGCAAGAAATCATCAGCAGGATCCTGATCAACTATGCCCAAAGCCAGTTATCGCCCAATATGGCGGAGAATGATCAGAAGAAGCAGAGGTTGATTGTCGAGGTTATAGTCAGATTGCTTCCGACGCAGTCGAGGAAAAGCCCTGTGCCCATGGTTTTCTTGTCAGGGCTTCTGAAAACGTCGGTCATGGTCTCTGCATCTTCGACAGGTAGAGGAGATTTAGAGAAGAGGATTGCACTGCAGTTAGAGTACTAAGCAATTCAAGTTCTATACTTGGAGCAGATCAGGCTAAGAAATGCAATGCAATGCAAGGGAACAACGATCATTTCTTCTTCGGGCCAATCAACAGCCAGTACCCTCAGAGATCGAGCAACGGAGTCGGGAGTGGTGCCATCTCTTCGCGAGACAACTACGCTTCGGTCAGAAGAGAGAACCGAGAGCTGAAGCTTGAAGTTGCCAGGACGAGGATGAGACTTACAGGCCTGAAGAAGGATCATGAGTCGATGAAGCAGGAGCTCGTTCGAGTGAACCCAGCGAACAAACTGCTCAAGTCCTTCCTTCGCTAAGAAGCTTAGCAAGCTGAATGCGGTGTTCTGAATGAGAGATGTGAAGCCCGTGAACCCCAAGGCTGCCTCCGATGCATGGTTCATCTTTCAGAAAAACCGACACCACTCAATTTCTTGATATTTTTGGGATTTGGATTTGGTGAGTGAGGATTCAGAGAAAGACAAGAAAAAAAAAAGAAGAGAGAGAAATTAGGATTTTTGAGGGGAGAAGTTATGAGAGAGAGGAGGAAGAATGGAGAGGCAAACGCAACAAGAAGAGGAGGAGTATGAGAAAAAGAAAGAAGAGAGTGAAATAACTGAGTTTTTCCACTCTTCTATACGATATAATGGGAATTTCGGACTAAAAAGTTAACCTAGTTGTCGGGAAAACTAAAGTGAAATAATTTAAATGTTTTGTAGAACTAAAAATTTTATCGATATTCAATTTTTAAAGATGTAAAGGACCGATATGTAAAAACACAAAAATTTTAATGTTTCAACCACATATGTTAAGTCATAAGAGAAAAAGCAATAATATTACCCTTTTTTTTTTTAATTAAAACTAAGTTGTACAATTATTATATTTTTCTCTTTTGCTAATATAAACAAGTAGAAGTTTTTTTTTTCTCAAATTTGGAGTTCCCTTCTACATGATGGTTGGAAATTTTCTCCTGTTGGAAAGACTATCATGTAAATTTATGGATCATTATCTAAAAAAATACTTAATAATTTTTTAATGTTTCTAAGTAAAAAAGTAATAGTTCAAATAAAATTGAAGTCAAAAAAGGACCACTACACTAAAATGAAATTTAGCAGGTCAGCCTGCAAAATCACTTTTGCAAAAAAGGTATAATTTGTATCAATATCTCCCTCAAGGATTAAGTTGGAAGTTTGCTAGTGAAGTCTAAGTTAGTGGGAGCTAGAAACTAAAACAAAATATGCTAATTAGCTTCATTTTTTGTGTCATCACCTCTATGTGCTGTGAGTTTGACTTTAAAAAAAATTAAAAAAAAAAAAACCTCAAAAAGAGTACTATTAGCATCATTGAGGAGGGAGGAGGAGAAAAGGGTTACACTTATAGTTAAGCTTGTTAGTTATAGTTTCAACTAAGAGATGACCATAAATTAAACGTTCTCTTCTCCCAATTTTTTTTAACTATAATATGCACAAGGATTTAAAAATTATGAATTTGTTTAAATTAATTTATATAAAAAAATATTTTAATGAATATATTCAAGATTAAAGAGATTGGAATTTGGGTTTTAGAGTTTAGAAGCACAAAGATTTGAGAATTTATAGGTTTGGGTGTTTGCTTGAAGAGAGAGAAAGTGACGGAATTGGGGAAAGAAAAGAATAGGTAAAGAGTAAATTTGTCTTAAAAAAATATTAACCTTGTAACCCTTTACACCTCAGGAGGCGGTGCTAAGTCAAGTTGTGTACCCATTTAGAATTTCCTGAAAATATGCCTTGCAAATTGCTTCACTTGTGTGTGTATGAGAAAATGGGAAAAACTATGTCATAGGATGGGCTTCCTCTTATGATACTTAGGTGGACTAATAATATGTTTGCATGTGGAAGGGTTTTTTAAAAAAAAGTATTAGGTGGAGGGGTTTTTTAAAAATAGCCCATGTGGTCAATCTACATACAAATATCATATTGGTCCACCTAAGCGTCATAAGAGGGCTCCTATGACATAGTTTTTCCTGTTTTCCCTCTCTCTCTCCCCTCTCTCTCTCTATATGTGTGTGTATGTGTGTGTGAAAATGGGAAATTATATACATAGCGCCGCTCAAGATAACAAATAAAAGAACTCTCTTAACTGTCATTTGAGTGGCGCCACGTGCAATTATTTTATTGGGCTACCTAAACATTAGTGAAGAAACTCCCTTCATCGCCGATAAATTTCCCGTTTCCTCTGTATATATCTATCTCTGCAAGCTAATGTGATAGCAACTCACAAGAAATGGGAGCATTCATAGTGCAGTTCCAAAATAATAAAGGGTTTTGATAACCCAGTAACTCGATATGCAACCAGAAATTAAGCCATAAAAGCCCTAACCAACATCCGAACCATAACAGTATGTTAAGGATTAGTCTTGGAAGAAGAAAAGAGTTGCAATCCCCCCATCTTCTTCTCCGAAAGAAACACGCAATCATACGGTCCCGACTTAGGGATACCCTGCACTTCAAGATCTTATCCACGACCCCCACCAGGATCTCGCCTTTGCAAGGCTCGTGCATGAGGCACTTGATGGTCACGGGAGAGAGGACGTTGCTAGTCACTCTCGGATCTTCCCTGTAGTGATCTTGTTTAAGCAGGTGATACCAATGTAGCATCCCTGCTCTTCAGCTGACTTGCTGGTGGCAACACTTTTCAACAAGCGAAGGACCATGATCATTGGACTGTGGAAAGATTTGTTTTGTTCATCCATAGTGCCCAATGAGAAATTCTTTTTTTGAAAGATTTTTCATAAATGTTAGTATACTTCCTCTAGTTAAAAATTCTACATTCAAAATATTGAGGTTCATAACTCCAGATCTTTGCGAATTGTTTTATACTTTATTCATTTGAATAGACTGGCCTCTTAGTTTAAGAAACATAAATTATTTTAGATATAATGCAAATGAATCACAATTCAGATAACTTGAGTGAGGTAGCAGCTTACTTCCATTATTCACATGCACGCGCGCGCGCGCACGCACACGCGCACACACACACACACACACACACACACACATATATATATATATATATATATATATATATATATATATATATATATATATATATATATATATATATATATATATATATTACTATAGGTGAGCCGCCAGCTCAGATTGATCTAGCGACAAAACTATAATGATCCAATAATTTTTCTTCAATTTTTTTTAACAATTACTCTCTCTATCTCTTTAACTTCATTCGGATTAAATTTCATAAATTTTGGAGTAAATTTACCCTTTCATCAAGTGCATATAAAAAATTTTATTTATTGAAAACCGTTAATTTTGTGTTAACTTGATGGAGGACCAAATCAAAACCAAAATCCAAGAAATTGGGTATAAGTGAACCGTAGGGGATCGAGATCACAATCCAAAAGAAATTTTTCAAAAAAGATTATTGGGGATAGTAGAAATAAACTACAGCTCAGGTAGCTTTTGTAAGCTGTCAGCTCCATTTTTCTCATATATATATATATGGGAAAGACAGAAGAAAATGAACTGACAACGAACATAAGTTATCTAAACTGCAGTTCATTTCCACTATCGAATTATGATATCGATCCTTTAGAGTTTACTCATACCTAATTTTTTTAGGTTTTAGGTTTTAGTTTTGATTTGGTTCCCCATCAAATAGGTACAAAATTAACGGTTTTTAGTGAATACAATATTTTGTATTTACTTAATAAAAGAGTAAATAAACTTCAAAACTCATGAAATTTGTTCTCACAAAACTATGGAGGTAGAAATCATAATCCTAAAAGAAACTCTTAAAAAAATAATAGGATTATTACTTTTTCGCTACTGACTAACGTAATTTACTTGAACTGGCGGCTCATATATATATATATATATATATATATATATATATATATATATATATATATATATATATATATATATATATATATATATATTTGAAAACATGAAATTCACTGACAGTGAAGGGAGTTCCTTCACTAACGGTGAGGTGTCCTAATAAAATAATGACACGTGACACCATTCAAAATGACAAATAAAAGATGAAAGTAGTTATGAGAGGAGAGAAAATATTTAGTGGAGTTATGTGTCATTATTTTATTGGGACACCTCACTGCTTGTGAAGGAACTCCCTTCACCGCAAGTGAATTTCCCATTTTCTCATATATATATATATATATATATATATATATATATATATATATATATATATATATATATATATATATATATATATATATATATATATATATATATATATATATATATATATATATATATATATATATATATATATATATATATATACACATGTTTAATTGTAAAAATATTTCTTATAACTTTCTAATGTTATTGTTTAATGCAAATGGTTATTTAATGTATGCAAAATGCTACCATTAGTTTTGCTTTTTATTTACTTAACTCACAAAAATAGTGGTTTAGATGAGGTTGAAGAAATTTCCATTTGATTATTGGTATCGATATAAATGACAACTAAAGTTGAGAGTTAAAATCGAAATAACCAATCGAAACCGACTCAAATACAAAAACTGAACCAACACAATAAGAAAACTAGTTTTTAGTGACAAGGGTTAAATTAGTCACTAAAAAGAAGTTTTTGTGACAGAAAAATAATAGTTGTTATAGAATGAGTTTTTGGTGACAACCACAAAAACTCGTCATTGAAATATAGTTATTAATGACGATGGGTGAAAACTTGTCACTGAAATGATGCTCTCATAAAAATTTCAAAATAATTGGGTGACATTAGGGCTTCAAAAATTAGTTCTCAGCTGCATCAGTATCTGTTCGGTACACAAGCTATACCATAGAATGAGTAAAAGTGTATCAAATCACAATCATTCCCTATTAATTTTTGTATCATGTATTAATAATATATTTTGATACTGCCATAAAATTTCAAATTAGTTGGGATGAAATTTCAGCCTCAAACTAAAATTATTTCTTAACTTCGCAGTGCATGTCCAGTGCATGACCTATGTATTCAAATAGATAGTTGTCTTATAAAATGTCTATAATTCCTTACAAAAATTTGTATAATATTATATCTATATGTTTGCATAAAAATCTTAAGTATAATTTGTGCATGATGTTTAATTAAAACTTAGTTTAGTTTTACTCTCGTTTACTAATATAAATGAAATGATATTTTTTTCTTTTGTTGCTAATGCTCTTTAATTGTAATTTAATTATAGAAAAAGCCACATGAGATTGTCGTGCAATAAACACAAGATGATAAATCTCAGATATCTCATAATGATATATTGCTTCATGTGTTTGGTGAGAAATATGATATTCTCAAAGAAAATGAACATGAAAAAGACCTCGAGTAAAAGAACTCGACAAGATGTCCAGAAGTACGTACAGAAGACTCCAAGTAATGCCAGGAAAACAATGATGGTTGAAATAACTCAAAAAATTTGAGAAAAAGTACATGATAAGTTGAATGAGAAATTGAAGATAGAGTTTTAAGAAGTACGTGCTGAAATTAGATTTAAGATGCAAGCTGAGTTCGAATCTATGTTTCAAGAGCTTATGATTATTTTTTTTAGTTCTATATCGCAATGAAAAAATTGATTTTTATGCATTTAAGTGGATTGATATTTTGTTTTAAACATGAACAATTTAATATTTGTTAAAACTAGATGGCATATTTTATGAATATTTTGGTATGTTTATATGATGAATTTTAATTTTTTTTTTATTGTACATCCTTGATATATGTATCAGCTATTTGTTAAACATCTCATACGAATATAGTATTTGAAGATAATAATGATTGTATATAATTTTTCTTATATAAATTAAGATTTAGTGATGATATGTAAAAATCGTCACCAATAAGTATATTTGTGATTAATATTGTCACAGAATTTGAGTTTCAGTAACAATAAATATTATCACAAATATATATTTTAGTGATACTATTTAAACCTTGTCATTAATAATTACTTTTCTGTGACAACTTTATAGTCACTAATTGTATAAATGACATCGTCATGTAATATTTTATAAATATATAGCGACAGAAAATAAACTTTTATGATGAATATTATTATCATAAATTAGATTTAGTGGCGATTAAAATTTTATAGGATTGCTATTAGACCAGCCTTATTATATGGGACGGAATGTTAGGTTATAAAGAAACGTCATTCACAGAAAAGAAGTGTAACAAAGATGTGCATGTTTTATTGGATATGCGGCAATACTAGAAGAGATAAAGTGAGAAATGAGAATATTCGTACTAAAATAGGTATAGCTCCCATCGATGAGAAGATGTGAGAAAATCGTTTACGATGGTTTGGTCATGTGCAACGTAGGTCTGCAAATGTACTAGTTCTATAAGGGAAGTTTATCAATGTAGGACAAGTTAAAATAATGAAGGGAAGACTGAAGAAAATATGAATAAACGTGATACTAAAAGATATGAATTCCAGAGATTTAAATGAGGAGATATTACTTGATAGAAATGAATGGAGAATGACTATCAAAGTGATCGATCCAGCGTGATTCTCTTTTTGGTTTGTGTAGCCTACCCCAAATACTTGGGATAAAAGGCTTAGTTGTTGTTGTTGTAGATTTAGTGACGATTAAAGTCTTCCCTAAAGAGTCATTAAAGTGACTATATGATAACTTTTATGTGATAAGTATATTGTCACAAATAAAATTTAGTGAAGATAAAAGTTGTCACAGGAAAAAGTGTAATAGTAACAATCTGGTAAGTTTTTTTCGTGATAAGTTAAAGTTGTCACTGAAAACTAGTTTCAGTGACGAGAAGATCATATCAAAAAGTTTTAATAATAGTCACATAAGGGACAATACTTAGTCGTCACTAAACTCGTCATTGAAAACTTTTAGTGACGACTTACAGACTTTTAGTGATGCCTTTTGTTGTCACAAAAGCCCTAAAGTTCACTCATACGAATATGGATTATGATCTGGAAGCAAATTGTTGTATTCATTGAAAACCGTTAAGTTTATATCTACTTGATAGAAGGCCAAAGTAAAATAGAACATAAAAAATTCGGTATGATTGTGCTCTAGGGTGTCGAGATTATAATCCAAAATAAATCTTTTAAAAAATTATTAAAGATGGTAGAAATGAACCGCAGCTCTGATAACTAACGTGAGTCGACGACTCATTTTCATTATTCTCATATATATATATATTATTAATAAATATAATTCTAATTAGATACCTTGAAGAGATATACTAACTAAATGATTAAAACTAATTTTTAAGCAAGGTTTATTCAAAGAGTTAGAACCGAATAACCTAACCCAATCAAACAGAACTGAATTACTTCGGTTTGGTTTATGTTCCTATTCATACTCAGTTTGGTTCTGTTTTGCGAAAATTGGTAGAAACTAAACTGAAACTGACCAAGATTGACCCCCTAGTGACAACAATAATGATGTTGGTATATGTTGATACATGCACTTATACACTCATGAGAGGGAGTTTTGCTTGCTATTGTATGGGAAATGATAAAATTAAATCTTTGATTTTGATATGAAAGCTAGAGTTGTTTTGGCAAGAGACTGCATATAAAAATATAGGAGTTTATTGTGATCATTATAGTATTATTGAAACTTGCATTTTGATTGGATGTACTAAATGAAAGGTGGATCATTGCTTAAGAAAATGGCAAGGGATGATTATTAGTATGTCAATAATGATGGAAAATCATTCATAAAAAGATGTGACAATGAAGGTTGTTGATGGAGAGAAAATCATATCATGTCCTTTTGGTCTCTAAATGATGATTTTGATGAGGATATGAAGAAGAAAAGATAAGAGAGGAGATTTAATAAAAATCTTGAATTCTATACAGATCAAATTTAGCTCACTCTGTCGAGTGGAGGTGAAGACCTGGTCGTATCGAGTTGACAAGGGATGACATATAGTCGAAAGATTATGGGAGATCATGCCTTGCAACACATGTATTAGAGAAAATTTGACATGTTATGAGGATCTAATGGTGAGAGGTCTATCATTGAAAATGATATAGGGACATGTTTTAAGCAAGAATACTTAACACATTTAATGAGCATTGATAATTGTAAATTTTATTATTTATTTTATCTATTTGCATATAAATATGTGCTACTTGGGTACATATAGTATGTCATTATAGATAATCTAGGATTTGCAGCAAAGAGAAGATAAAGAAGCTAATTTGTGAATAATACGTGCAAAGAAAGTCAAGAATAATGAATATATAAACCCATATTCAGAGGTAGCAATCTCAAAAGCATATTTGACGTAGAAAAGCTTTAACTAGAAAAACTATTATAGAAGAAAGATGCAAATCATGAAATTATCTTTGATGATTCAATAATCATCTTAATCAGAGTTCATATACGAAGATATGTCCATTTTACAAAATTGTTGCAAAGCATAAAAAACCTCTAGTTCAAGAGAGTTGATTTGGCCACAATATAGCAATAAATACCTCTATGTAGCAGTACTAGGTGGTAAATTGGTCAAACTTTATTCCTAATGAATTATAATTGGACTTGGATCCTTTTGGTACTTAGTCAACTGCTATCCTAAGTCAAATAAACTACCATCACATGGTCCCCACATGGATTCTGAAATTAAAAATTTTACAGAAGATTTAGTCTTGTGGTATAATTTTCCTAGCGTAAGAATTTAGATTAATTCTATCACATAAACTATAAATAATCCGAGAGTCCCCAATTGTAAATCATACTTATTTTAGAAGATCAAGTTAGGATTTTGGAGTTTTTTTCTTCTTTTTTGCAGCTATCACCATTTTTATCTAGAGCTTGTTTTCAGGTTCTTATAGCTAAATTTTATTTTTTATTTTTCTTTCAATTGTATACTTGATTTCCTTTAATACATGCTTATGTGTGATGATTAAAATAATTAATAGCTAATTTTCTTTGTTCTCAAAGGTTAGATGAAGCTTTATGGTTGCATAATTCCTATGACATGTTTCTCTATTAAAAAGATCCATTGTTGATATGGTTTAAATGAATTATTAAATCTGGAGATCTAATCTTGATATATTATTCTAAATAATCCAGTTTTCAAGTATTTAATAATTTATACTTAAATAAAGTACGTTTAGAGCTATTAATTCAACCTATGATTCAGTTTATTGATTTATTTTGTATTCGATAAATTGAATTTCTATCGATAGGTTATACTTAGCTTGAATACTTTGATAGTTTATCCCCAGAGATGATAATTGGTCCACTTAGAATTTGAATCAAAATTTGATTGGTTGGCTTTACTGTACATTAATTAAATAACTAAGAGAGAGATGTTGAACAGAATCATATCAATTATTTAGTGGATTCAAAAGCCGTATATATTGGTTTACATAAATTCAAGTAAAACTATCAACAAACCAATTTCACTTATTTTATTAATTCGTTTTATAAGCTTTAGAATTAGATACCAATCTCTCCTTCTAGGACAACATGTAAAGCGTTATAATTGACATTACATGCTTACAATAGAAAAAAAAAAAAACATATCAACATCACACTCAACACTCTTACGCTCTATTATGATTGAAGAAAAATGAAGGAAAAGAAAAGAAAATAAGAAAGAAATTGTTTTCTATTATCTGGTTTTAAAGAAAATTTAAAAGAAAAGAAAGTGTGAGGAAAATAAAAAAAAATACGATTCAAAATTTTCTCTCTTTTTTTCTTTAGGCTCTATTTGGCTCGAGGAAACATGAAAGAAAAGAAAAAAAAAATTTACTAACCAAATATTAATTAAAAAACTAATTTTCATCTTCTCTTCTTTCTCTTTATTTTTCTTTCTGCTATTTTCTTTCAAACCAAGCACAGCCTTATTCTCTCATAGAGAAAATGAAAGAAAATGTTATTTGATATTATTACCATATAAAATTATGGTAGGAGAATGGAAGGAGTTTGGAACAATTTTTTTTCTTGATTTTTAATTTTAATTTTGATATATCATTTTTTCTTTTTATTTTCTTTATAGTTTCTCTAACCCGTAATAAAAAGAATCCTATTTCTTTTCTTTTCTCTTCCTTCTTCTATTTCTTTCTCTTTCTTTCATTTCCATCAAACCAAACACAACCTTCAAGTACCACTAATTTGGTTGGTGAACTCCCATATACAAAAAACACGCAAACCATGACACAAAACGTGATACATTTAAGGAGCTGCATCAACCAATCATGAACGGGCTGAAAAACAACCTCTGATTAATGTAGTTACCTATGGCAAGGAGATACCTCTTTCCACCTTCCTCAACCAGTAAATATATATGAGTCCTGCCTTCCATTCTACGCATGTCAAGTTGAAGAAATGAATGAAGCAAAAAAATGAAGCTGCATGAGACATAAGGGAAAAGTTTTATTTACGCTACTTTTTAACTGAAGAAAGAACAATATTGGGCTCCGTAGAAGGGCCAAATGGAGCCAACCAATTTGAAAATTTTGGTTAGGACTTACTTAGGTAAGCTCTAATGCTAACTCTTCTTGGTCATCAAATGACACCTACTATTACTTTAAAATCATTCGCAAGTGAAAGATGAGATGAGGAGTTCACTCTATCGCACCAAAGTGACATAATCGCGCAAGAGTTAAAAGGTTTTTAACGGCATTTATATGTTGTTATGCCTATATGTGAAGACAATTCGACATCTTCAAAAGCTATGCGTGAATTTTATAAGCAGTTCATCATGGTTTATTGTAATCATGCTCCGTTGAGGAGTTTTTTTTTTTTTGGTTAATTACACTCAGACCCCCTGTAGTATGAAAAGCGTATAACTTATCACCGCTAAAGTTTAAAACTCTCATTTAGACTCCCTAGACCACAGAAAAAAACTGACAGGAAAGCTCAAACGAAAATATTTTTTCCACGGTTCAGGAGATCTAAGTGAGAGTTTTAAACTTTAGGGATGATAAGTTATACACTTTCATATTACATGGGGTCTGAGTGTAGCTAACCCTTTTTTTTAATCAAAAACTACTAACTCCTTGTGACATTATGGTGAAGTTCTATTCCCTAACTATGAAAATTATCATGGAGGCAGACAAGTAATTTTCTATATAAAAAAAACAAACAAACAAGTAAAATTGACAAAGGGTTAGACATGGATTGGATTCTAGTTCAGATCTAACTTTGTTACTTGACTTATCTTTCATTGCTTCTGAGTTATGAGTTTTATTGAGCAATTTTGCCAAATACATGATTTTCTTTAGGTAAAGAATAACTATCAAATGAGAAATCAGGTGTATGTGAAATCAGTATAGCTCACGGCTAACATCCAACACTTTCAATACGAAAGGTTGAAGATTAATTTTATAGACGTAGATTTAGAAATTTACTTTGTGTAATCAATTAAGGCACAAACTAATTCATAAAAAAGATAGAAATTTCATAACGTATTAATATGGTGAACTGCATATGTCCTTCTAAATTAATAGCAAATAAGAGAAATGGCTAGATAACTGGGGTAAACCACCAATAAAAAAGGGTTAATTACATAAATTATTATTGGACTACTAAAGATGTATTACTAATATCCCCTTATAAAATTTTTCATAGGAAGATCCCCAATTGGAATATAAGTAGGGAAATTCTAAATGAGCACACCACTAGTCGTAGTGTGCGCTCACCCTCTCTTTTGAAAATAAAGAGTTTTTCTTAGTGAGCCCACTCTATTTTTCCATCCCATCCCCATCTCCTTTCTCCCCCACTTGTTGCCCCTTCCTCTCTTTCTCTAGCTGCTGTGCCTTCTCTCTCTCTCTATCTCTCTCAATTTTTGGGTAGCAGCGGTGATTGAACTTCGTTCTGATACTAATATCCAAATGAATGTTATGCCATCTGGATAGTAACACCCGAATTATTATTGCACCATTCGAGTATTAATAACCGAATGACTGAGAGAAAACAAGGATAATTTAGTCAAAAAATGACAAACTTGTAATTACTTGGAAATTTTTATGGTGAGCTCAGTTAGTCAAGTGGGTTGCTCATTTGGAATTTCCTGTATAAGTATAACTGTAACAAAATTTATTATTTTTTGTTACACTTATACCTCTTATTAGAGGGTCTCCCTAAAAAAAATTCTTATTGTGATACTAGTGAAACACTTTTAATAATACATAGATAGTTGCTATAATTAATCCATTTAAAAATACCAGTTTTCTTCTTTTTCTAATTAGCCAAAAAAAAGGATGGCAATTTTTAATTTTTAATTTCACTCAATTCTTTAACTACCAGTGGAGATCAATTAGTAAATTTAAAAAAAATTCACAGGGCCTTTGGCATTACAAATTGAGAGGAGATATCGGGAATTTCCAAAGGAGCACAACATTTTTCCTAGTGAGCCCACTTTTCTTAGTAAGCACACAATTTTTTTTGAAGAAAAAAAAGAGTTTTTCTAGTGAGCACACTCACATTTCTTTTCAATACCCTTTCTTCTTTCTCCAACAATGGCATCTTCATCAACTATCTGCTCTCTCTCCTCCAATTCCTCTTTCTTTCATAAAAAAATAACAACCGTCACCAAAAGAACTTCTCTTTCTCTCTCTGGCTTAGCTTTTTACTTAAAGAAGGACCCTTCTCCTCCTTCTTCTACCTCGAGATCTCGAACTCTAGCTAGAAAGCGCTCTCTAGCCCCACCCCACAGCCGTAGAAGAAGCACCGGTGTTTTCGGAGGGCTTTGTCCGATCGGGATGAGCTCCAATCAAGAACGTCAAGAAGAGACTTGATGATTGGATGGAGGTCAAGGCGTGGGTCCCCACCACCAACGGAACCCTAGTCGGCAAGATCCAAAAGAAGCGGTGGGAGGAGGCTCCAGAGGTGCTAAAAGTTTTGTGATGTTTTCCGCTAATTTTGCTTGAACTTTCTGTTAACCCATAGAATGTGCATCTATAAAACTCTTGCTTCTTTTGGAAAATCAGGCCAAGCGATTCCTGCACACAAATTATTTGATACAATGGTGGAAGAAGGAATCAAGCCCACTTTAGAATTGTACACATCCTTACTAGTAGTCTACTATTGATCAAATCTATATTTGATCATATGATTACTTCAATCACTATTACTCAAGATACTGTCCTTGGGGGATACAAGAAAGCTAATATATTTCATTAGATAAAAAGAATTTTATCAGGAATGCTTGTAGATTTTAGAGGAAAATTTGATCTTTATTGATATTGCTGTACGGAAAACGCTATCTTGGAAATTTTGCTTATATTAGAGAATTTGTATTCCTAACTTATAGTTTATTAAGGTTTGGAAATAAAGGAACTAAACCTTATTTAGCCAAAAAGTGATATTTTTAGCCAAAATTCTTAGTTCTTTTTTTAGATTTTTTTTCTTAGAGTTTCAACTATAGTTTTTCAAATTCTTAGGTTTTTGATAGCTTACCGTCCACGTTTTTGGACTAATATGCAGGTACTTCTGCATAATTTCTCAAGCCTAATTGGTGCAATTGTGATAGGAATGTAGAAACTAAATTGCATTTATCCAGATAAAATAGTATATTTACCTTTTGAAGATTGAATAGATGGAATAAAACGACAATCCGTAGAGATCAAAGAGGTTTTATATTGGTTGAAAATTTTGATATAAAAATGATAATTTGTAAAAGTGTTGTTTTAATCTTGTTGTAATTATGACTTGAATCCTAATTTTCATTCAGATTCTTATTTTATTTAATAATGTTATAAGTAAAGCTTAAATTCATATTGTCGTTCGAAATTATATTCTATTTTAATGATATTGTAAGTGTGGTTTTTATGTGTTATATTCATCTTAAAATAATTTTTTTGTCATATTTTTATTTTAGGGAAGTCCCCTTTGAAAATATCACTATCCTGAACAAAAAAATTGCTTGTCCGGAGTATATATCCGGATAGTATTAACATTATCCGGGTGTGCACCTTGGACAGTGAGGTCAAATTTCTAAAATTTAAAAAGCTTATTCTCCGTATTGATAGTTCGGACAAAGTATACTCTATTTAGACTGCTGCCCGACCCATATATATACCGTCTGGGATCTAATTCCAAACGGAAATTATACTATCCGGGATCTAAACTCTGAATGGAAAATATATCGTCCGGAATCTAACCTTGGACAAGAATATGATGGAGGTTGAAGACATGGGCATTAGCGTCCAAAAAATTCAATGACAAAGTTGTTATATTAGGAAAATTCTATTTACACACGGAAATTTACTTTTCACGCACATATATTAAAATTGTAAACAATTACAAGTTTGTCATTTTTTTTTTTGACTAAATTACTCTTTTAAATTCCAAATATCTAACATTTATTAAAAATTGAGAATCGTCTTCCTCCTCTATTCTTTCTAAAATCCAAAAAAAAAAAAAACACTTTTTTGTATTAAAATTTAAAATAAACACATCTCCTACAAATAATTGTGAGACAATTCTAGAAGACAACAAATCATAATAAAGATATTTCACTTGAAATCCCAATTTAACATCCTCCAGAGTCTCGTGACAACTTTTTCTCATACAAAATGTGCTTCATCCAGTCTTGCAAAAATAATAAAAAGAAATTGATACTCTTGGTAAGCATAAGAAATGACAAAGCGATGAGAGTTAATAAGACTTGAAATTAACTCAAAATTGATTCTCCAAGAGAAAAAGTATGCGAATTGGATGAAGTGTTCTTAGCTGTAAAATATCCACATTTTACACAAGCATCAATTTCTCATCCAGATCTTATGAAATTCTCAAACAGCAAATCTAAGAGACGAGAGCTAAAATGGTTGTTTAAACACAAAGCTACAATCATAATCCAAAGCGTGTGCAGAAATGCCAAGCCCAAGCACGCAATCATCGCAAATGGCATACCAAAGTGATTCATCAACAAGCAATCACAAGATCAAACAAGAGCAACTATAAATTAGCATAATATTCTGATCTAAAAAAATCACTGTAGTTTTACTCGCTGTCTAAAGTTTTCAGCTTAATTCCGCTTCCATTTTTAGAAAAACAAATTGATATAGGTATAATAAATATATCAATTATCATTGCTTTCTTCCTTGCTCTCCCCTCACAAATCATAGGGATGGGGGGCGCCAGAGATTGGGTGGGCGCGGGACCTAGAGGGGCGACGGGGAGACGGAGTCGGAGATGAGGCGGAAGCGAAGGGAGGCGTCGGGGAGACGGAGTCGGGAGCGAAGGGGGGCGCCGGGGAGATGGAGTTGGAGATATGGCGGGAGCGACGGAGGAGGAGGCTCTCGGGCATGGAGTAACAAAGGAGGAGGCTCTAAGGTAAAGAAATTTTGGAGAAAATTGGATCGTAACTAGCAACTGAAGACGGAAGTAGAGAGAGTGGGGGAAGATGTTTAATTTGGGTAAAAATTTAGGTGCAAAAAGTTCAAATTGAGAGTTTGATGTAAAGAGCACCTGGACATCAAGAGTAAATTTTCATACATAAATAGAATTTCTCGTTATATTAATCAAATTTATAAAGTAGAATCAGTGGAAAAATGGGGCGCTCTTTTAGAAATTCCCGGAGATAACCTTTTATGAACCGGGTCGAACGTGAAGTGGATCATTAACTTTGTGGACCCGACCCGACCGACCAATTTGCCCACTGAGATTTTTTATACTGTTCTCTCAGCATCAATCGCCATTTCCAAGCTCCAAGAGCTCAGATAACCCAAAGCCTCTCTCTCTCTCTCTCTCTCTCTCTCTCTCTCAAACCAATGACTCTCTCTACAAGTTTCCAATTTCACCCATCAGCTCTCTTCGACTCCCTCTATTGCTTCTCTCGTCTCCAGCTCCATCCCCGCCTCCACCTCCTCCGCTACAAATCCACCAAATCCCTAAATTCATACACCAACCAAAACCCAGATGTCAAAATCCAATCTTTAGCGCAACCCAGTAAAAATTGGATGCAAAATTGGTCTCAAGCTCCCCCCAAACCCCTCCTCAAACCCTCAAAATCCGTCGTGGACTACCGCAACTCCACCACCAGCGACGATGAGGAGGTTGTGGGCACCAGCAGGAGCACTGGGAGCAGCACAATGGAGCGTATTGTGGAGAAATTGAAGAAGTTTGGGTACATTGACGAGCCTGAGGAGAGAATGGAGAGGACTTTACCGGAAAAGGGATCGGTGGAGGACATTTTTTACACTGAGGATGGGGTTCTGCCGGACTCGAGAGGCGGGCTGACGGTGGATGTAAATGAGGAGGCTCGGTTTCCGTGGGAGAAGCCGCGCTTGGAGGTGAGGGAGGGAGGGGAGAGGAGGAAGAGGAGCAAGACAACAGTGGCAGAGTTGACGCTGCCGGAAGGGGAGCTGAGGAGGCTGAGGCATTTGGCGATACGAATGAAATCGAAGACGAGGATTAAGGGTGCTGGAGTGACCAAGGAGATTGTGGATTTGATACATGAGAAGTGGAGGACTGAGGAGGTGGTGAGGCTCAAATGCGAAGGGCCGTCTGCACTTAACATGAAGAGGATGCATGAGATATTGGAGGTTTGGTTGCTCTGGCCTTCCTGCTTGTTGAATTTGAATAATTTGCAGCCGTGTTAATACCTGCATATGATTTGAATCTTTGCTAATTATAACAAAGTTATCTGTTTTGAGAGAACCATTAGTTGCAGTCGTTCATCACTTTATATCATCTGCTTTGCCTAGGATGAAGATTTGAATAGATTATGGAACTAGAGATATTGTTAAATTGAACTATTTAGACAACTGTTTCACAACAACTTTCAAGACATTATTGCACTTGTTGTTCTAAGTCTGCCTGAGTCCTTGCTTTTAATAGTGGTCAGCAATAACTGATTAATGGGATCCTTCATTAAGTTCTTTTGAACTATACGCATATTTATTTCAACTAATTTTAGTTAAAAATTTTAGTTGCAGAGAGAGAAAACTGGTGAAGTTTCCCAAAAACTTTACCTTTTGTGAATTATGATAAGTGGACGTAGATCCTTTCCACATAATGCATGATGCGGAGGACCGTCCTATGCTCAATCTCCACCATTTATCAAGTTTTTGGGTGGTTTAGTTTTTTTTTTTTATTTTTTGGGTTAAACCACACATTGGTGCAAAGTGGGGGGAGGGGGTGGGCCTAATGGATGTATGGGATTATGCTATGACGGTCCTACGCTTTTTTTGCATTGTAGAGCCTAGAGAGGATTCAAATTCATGATAAGTTGCTCCTTGACGGAGGATCTTGAAGTTACATGGCTATCTAGAATTTAAATCAAGATCACCGATTACAATTTTTTTTTTCCATACCTTTTGCTTCACTAAATATGAAGATTTAAGGAATTTTATCACCTTTTAAGGAACTTTATCACCTTCTTTCTCCTTTGTCTTTTCTTTGGTTAAAAGGTTGATTGTGTAGCTAAAGAAACAATTGTCATATTGTTAATGCGAACCAGGAGAATATAACTTTTTAGATTTTATGGCACTTGAAGTCCACCTTTCGGGAGCCATTGCTTTTAGTATAGTTCAGTGGTAAAGTGGTAACAGATTTAGGGGAGTCTCAGCTCTTAGAAAATATGAATCATATGAAGTTCTTTGCACTTTACTTATCTTTGCTGCAAATAATTTTGTTTGGAATTTCGCCGTCTCTCTCTACCTCACTAATTCATAGAGATATAAAGAGAGGGTATATGTAAAGCATTAGGCGTTGAATATTGTCCTGAAACCTAGATGGTATACAATTGGATGTTGCTTTGGTTTCTTTAAGAGGGAGGTAGATAGTGTGGACATAAAGCATCACATATTGATTATTTTTCTGAAATCTGGATGTCATGCAATGGATATTGTGTAGTTTTTTTTTTTTTTTTTAAACTGAAATGGCCTTCACGTTGTATGATTACAAACAAAACCAGCTGGTAAGATCCTTTATGAGGTATGAATTAGGATTTTATAAAATACCTCCTTTCTTCTTTCTTTACCTCTCGCATTCCCATTCTCTTGATAGCTTGTGTGGGAGTACGTTAGGCTCCCTAGCAAATGGCACTAGTTCAAGAAATGGGAAAGGTAGGAAGAGGAAAAAGGAGTATCTTAGCTTGCATTATAGGCATGCTATTTGTGAAATCCATATCCACATCGATGGTCTGTTCAGTCTAGAAGTCAAGGTTCGTGTAGACTGTGTATGATAAAACTTGAGACCTGTATTTCTCTTCAAAGCAAGCTAATTGCATTAAGACAAAATCAATCATCTTCGCATTATATGGATTATTTTCTTTTATTTCATCATTCTTATTTTCATTTTATTCCATGTCTCTCATATGTGTATTAATAATATTGGCGGTGTTTGCTACATGACATTCATGGTATCATTAGGTGTTGCTGGGTTGAGCCTAATCTTAATAATCATGTTATCATCATTAGAATAAACCAGTGTTTTAAATATCGGATACTGGCGATATATCGGTTAGCAAAATTATATATCAGATACCGGATGCCAGATATCTGGTGAAATATTGCGGTATGGTACTAAATTCCAGATGTTATATCAGTTAAAAAATATACATGTTATATACATGAAAAATATTAAAACTACTTGAGACAAATTTAAGGTCTAAGAGGATACTTATTTTGGTTAATTTACATTGAGTTTATGAATAACCAACTGTTTTAGAAACGCATCAAGAAACTAAATACATAAATCAACCGAATATTCAAGTTCAATATTCAAAATACAAATATCTACTTGAGAAGGATGTGGTGATAAACTAACTACGAGAGAGTGTGAGAGAGAGGTCATCATCAGAGCTCACGAGTTGTTGGGATCCAGTCTCTCGGTAGTCAGTACTGGGAGTGGAGAAAGAGAGATGTGAGGCTTTCTGTTATGGTATGTTCGATGCGGTTGCTCGATTGAGCGAGAGAGAGCGAAGAGGAAGTGGAAGAAGTGAGGCATCGAATCGTCGATTGATCATGAGTTGTTGTAACGTCTCTATTTTTTTAGCTACTTTCCAAAATGAAGGACGCTATTTTAAAATTTACACTACATCCCAACAGTCACAAAATCTTGGAATAACCGTAATTACTGCCACATTCAAATTGATAAATATTTGAAACTAAAAAGATTTCATTTATATAAAAAGTTGATTATATAAGATGATACACTGCTTTGAACATGAACACAAAAGAATCAAAAGAGAAAGCTGTGCCCAGACAAAAGGAAATATAAACAAAATATATAAATATTATTCAGAAGATATTTTACTGCTTACTGCTACTCGGTCTGTTCAATAAAATGTGTCGTTGGTTGGGGCTGGTTCCCCTTTTTTGCCTCTCAAACCTGGGTGGATTTAGGGGATTAAACCCAGCAAGTAATACCAAGAAAAAGAGAAGTTGTACTATCACAATACTCAGAATAGGTGACGCAAATGTGCTATGTCATTGTTGGTCGTGGTAACATTAATCAAGAATAATATAATTAAATTAGGAGTCACAACTAAATCAAATATTCAGGGATGTGTACATCAATGACAGTTAACTAATCTCATTTAGGTCTTATGTCATATATTAGAAACTAAATAGATTAATAATTAGTCAGATATTTGAAACTATTGAATTATTGATGATGGTAAGATGCACGCTCTTACTTGTATCGTATAAGTGGCCCTACATACCTGGAATCCGGTCCATACCCATGGTGCTGAACCATGAAGCACAGTTAGGTGTTGCTAGACATATTCCATGCCGTGAAACAGTAACTGATGTAATCCTTATGGGGACATATATTAGACTGTAGTTTAGTACCACACGGTGCTGCTGCAGTATAAATGCTCAGTACCTAACTAGAAAATAACTAACTAGATCCTCATACGATGTGGTTCTTATCTATCATATAGTTTCTCCCAATCTCCATGTCAATAATACACGATATATATGAATCCATAGGAACATCATGGTTTATCAAGTCAAACAGTGAGTCTGTGTACTACTAGAAGCTGGAGTTCAAAAATCAATTTAATTTAGGATCATGTACACACGTTTCTCAATGATATTCTTTTTTCACGTAATCAAGATATATGAATATTATTATCATGTTCCCATGAACGATCATATCATCATGTATCTGGTATGTCAATAATTCATTTTTGGATCATGTATACGCAATTTGCTATATTCTATTTCCATGTCATACCATTATACTCACTATCATGTCCATCACGTATTATTCGTGTTAGTACAAAATGTCATTCACAAATAAGTATCGCATGCCATGTTACATGATCGAGATTTAATGAAATGATTTAGGTCATTGACCCTACAAATTTTTATTCGATTTGAAATAAAAACAACTCGCAATAAAGAGTAATTACTTACGACAAGGTAAAACGAGAATAGCATACGTGTTGTCAAGAGATAGAATTTCTCTATAAAAGTTAATATCTCCAAAATTGAGTATGTCATTAACTCTTCATTGTGAGTATATCATAAATATTGGAGTGTTATTTTCTTTTGCACTTACAGGGTTTGGGTTCTTGTCATTAACTCTTTACCCATTTTTCTAGTGTTTACGCACTAGAAAGTTTATTAAGTAAATTTATATGACCTGTCTTATTTTTACATTCCTTAGACACATTCAGTTTATTAGAATTCCGTGTTAAAATTTGGCTTCATGTCATAAATATGGGTTTGACAAGTATGTGCATGTCAAACACATACTTAAATTTATCATGTTAATTCCATACCTAACTTTTAACATAAATTGAATTTATATTCAAATTTGCTTATAAAATATTTTGTGTGTAGAATTTATACTCAATCCTCGTGACAATATAAATTGTATGTTATTTCCAACAATTTATATTATGGCCAAATTTGAATGTTTTTAGGCTTTAATACCACATCACTGCCGTTATCTCAGTCCTCATAGGGCGTCACATAGAAATATTGAATATATTATACAATTAATATAAACCTTTTAAATATACCACAAATAATAGTAAACTAATTACGTTAAATTTCTTACTTTCCAAATAAATCTTATATGGCAGATCACTTGAATTTTTTTCTTAAGTTATTGAATATACGATGTTGATGACAACACCACATTTAAATAATATTTAATAGTCCTAAATGTTCCAATCTAAATTATAAATTTTACCGTGAATATTCAACATAATTGCACGATTTTAAATATTTGATGGATCGATATATTTAAATTATATTATTTTTAATATCAAGAAGTATACATATTACCATATTTGCATATATCGAAATTGACCCAATACAAATCTTATTAGGCATGTTTAGAGTTCGGCTATCAAATTATCCAATAATCCAATTCAGTTCTCAATATCAATTAATAGTCCAAAATGTGAGCCGAGCATATTCGTAAAATAATAGTCCAAAATGTGAGCAAAGAATCTTCATAAAATAAAATAAATTACGTATACAAAATATAAATTAAATAAATTTTCTAAAAAAAGAACAAAAATAACAGTGTTACCTTGAATTTCTCTTTATTTACTTCAACTTCTTGATTTTATTTTTCTTTCTATTTCTTTTCAAAATCCTTCTCTGCCCGTTTCCTTTGGCATGAGATGGCGAGGTGAGTGAAGGAAATTTTTTTGGAGGAAAAAAAAATGAGAGATTGTGGGGTTATATATATGAGTGGCAATCCTGTAAATAATCTAAACTTACCTCACAAGGCTATCACCAAAACAAGCCACCTAGTCCCTCTCTTTCCACGCACAAACTTTGTTATGACAGCACAACTAACATCACTGCCTCACTTCTAGTGTATGTATTTTGTTTTGTTTGTTTTTGTTTGTTTAGTTTTTTTTAATAATTTAATAATTTCGATTCCGTGTAATGTTCTCCAAATGTTATCAAATTAATATAAGGCGTAGTGCTCAACAGGAGAAGCACTAGAAAATTATCGGTTTATTATTTTGATGTCCAGAATGAGAGAAATAAAATTTCGAAGTACTCAGAAGAATAATTTAATAATTTGAAATTAACAAAATCCGGGAATATCTTCGGGCTTCCCGAAAAAATTCTTAAAAATCATAAATATTATAAAATTAATAATTGTGTAGACCAAATATCATTTGGAGTTACAGATTTAAAGTTACGCTTAGTGAAAGTCATTTCAATGTCCAAATATCCTTGGTAGCCTTAATTTGGCATGTTCGGATCCAAAAAAATACGAGTAGCATAAAGTTTGGAATATTACAGTTATCAGGCTCATTCTTAAGGCTCACGGGGTCAGCACTCTCGGTAGTCAGTGCTGGAAATGGAAAGAGATAGGTGTAGGGCTGCTGTGGCCTATTCGATGCGATCGCTTTATCGATCGAGTGAGAGAGACTATAGAGAAAGAGGAGAAAGTGAAGTGTCGACTCATTGATCGGTTAAATCTAAGTTAGAATGAGGAATTGGGGATTCGATTATATTTAAATAAATGCGTTTAAATATTAAAGAGTTTGGGTTAATGGGTCTAAATCCACAAAAAAAAGAAAAAAATCACTAATATGTTAATCTCGCCCATATTTTTGATCTTGTTTACTGGGAGATATATTGCTATATAGCTGATATATCGACCTATATCAGTCCAAAACGAGAATCAGTAAAAAAATAGCCTTACTGTACCACTTTAATTCCAAAAACGATTTATCGACCAGTATACCGGTATATTAAGATTTAAAATACTGGGATAAGTATAATCGTGAGAGTGAAGAATTTATATTAATGAATATGGGATAAACACTTTTACATATGAGCCTTGGCATCTTGGGCTAATCTCACTATTAGTAATTTAATTAATTAATTTTTTGTTTGGTAGGATTTTTCTTTTTAAACCTCGTATTTAATTTGGATAGAGATTTCCGTAGAAATAAGATTGTTAATATGTAGGATTATTTGGGGAAGATGTTATCGTTAGAATTCAATCCTTTACAAGAGATAGGATTATATAGTAATAGTTATCTTCAAGTAACAAATACTTAACCAAAGTACTATTATGTTTAACCACCCATATCTTTCTGCGTATAACACCATGGTTAATTAAATAAATATGAAAAGGAAGAAGACTGATTTGCTAAATAAAAAGGAAGAGGTAAGTCATCCATTTATAGCTTTAAAATTTTCTTCTCTTATCCTTTATTATTTGTTTATTTTAAAAAAGAACTTTTATTTTCCATTTAGTGACAAGTAAGTCGCAGAGAGTCATCCAACCGATGTGCTTCTCTAAAACCTCCACAAATCAAAGATTCAAACCAATGTTGAAAATAACGCGTTATGAAACCCGTTATATTACGTTACGTAATCTAACGGAACTCCAGCGCTACGTAACAACTGGAAATAACTCAATGCACCAAAAAATACTTTTTTTATATTATTTTACGTTATATTACATAACGTTATGTTAAATTACGTTATGGTATGTTATTTACAATTATTTTTTTTAGTAATTTCTACATTGTTGTTGATTATTATTTTAATTATTAGCGAATTGCTATAATTTTATTACTTGATTAGTTGTTGGCTTGTTTGATTGCTTGTGGAATTGCTAAATTGTTAATTTGTGATTGTTTCCTTGTTCGCTTGTAATTCCTCTCCGATTACTGAAATATCTAACTTTTGATTATATTGAATTTTTAAGTAAACTAAAATCAACAATTATAAATAACATAAATTAAACATTACAAAATATAAATTACAACTGGAATTGAAATGAAAAATTAGAATATTATTTTCTTATTTAAATGATGACTGGAATTGCGGTTGCAGGCTTAATATAATATATGAAGATAAATGTAAAATTATTGTAAAATTTAATATAAAATTTTCATCGTTATTCATTGACATTAGTAACAAAATATTTTTTCAGGTATTAATGAGTAGTTAACTATCGACATAATGCCATGGTATTTTTCTGGCATTAACTGCTTATTAGTTATCAGCACTAAGACTATAATACTTTTAGGCATTAAAGCCTTGTTAATTATTAGTAATACACCTACTGTCATTTGGATTTTCAGACATTAACACCTTGTTGTGACATTAGCTCCATTATTTTTACACCATTAACGCCTTCTTAATTATCAACATTAATGCCATAAGATTTATCAGGCATTAGCTTTTGTCAGTTATCGCCATATTATTTTTTAAGACTTTAATATTCTCTTACTGGTTATGCACATTAACAATCTTTTTGCCAAGCATGGTGTCTACAGGTATGATCCTTTCAGAAAAAGCAATAAATTAAAAATTTAAAAGTTGAAAGGAGGGATATATAATTCTAAGAGAACAACTAAATCCAATCAGCTTAGCTTGTGCAGATCCATGCAAAATTAGAAGGCCCTTTCAAAAGTAACATAACAGTAATAATAAACAAGAACAAAGGTATTGCATGCATTAACTTCTGAGTTGTGGGGATTGCAGGAAACCACAGAGGTGGGTTGACCTAACCTAACTCTGCTATTTGCTTGCCACTTTGCCCAAAACAAAAGCTATTCTTTGCCCATCAATGAAATAAAAATAAACAATGATAAGGAATAAAGAAAAGAAGAAGAAAAAACCTAAACTTAGAAGCAATGACTTAATTCGTACTTCCTCTTCTCTTTTATTTCCTTAAGCATGATCTTATATTCCCAAAAAGATGGGTGGTTTAATATAAGAATATTTATATTAAGTGTTTGTTATTTGATAATAACTCCGCTAATACTATACTTAATTTTTCATCCTTTCACTGTCTAATTCAGGCCAAGATAAAGGAGGAGGGTTGTAGTAGATTTGTGGTATGGATAAAACCTCATCAAATATTATGTGTCAAAACTTAAATTTTATGGGGGCATTTCCTACTTAGCACGTGCTATATTGGAGCCCTGCAGTAGTGAAAAGTGTACAATGGTTGTTAGGTACATTGGTTCCCAGATGTGGTGTCAAGTGAGCAAGAATTCACATTATCTTAATGAGCGGGTGAAGGTAAAGAACTCTTCTCATGAACAAAAGTTTTGGTTAGTCTCGAGGAGCATAGGTTCTCTTATGGATAAATTAGTAGAGTAGATGCAATGGTTAGAAGGAGAGTTGGTATGTTGTGTGTGCAAGAGACTAAGTTTGTAGGTGAAAAAATTAGTCTTAGAGCCTTGGGCTAATAAACTTTAGTACTTAGGTAAAGGTAAAAATTGTAATGAGGTAAGTATATTCGTTGATAAACAGTTACTTGGAAATGTAGTGGAGGTTTGAAGGAATGGTGATAGGTTTTATTAGTTAAGTTTATTTTAGGTAGTGAAATTCTTATATGTTTAGTGCCTATACACTAAAAGTAGGACTTGATGAGTCTAGTAAGCATTAATTTTGGAATGATCTAGATGAGATAATATAAGGATATATCCATTAGTGTAAACTTTTATAGGTAGTAACCTTATGGGCATGTAGGAATTTATTGTAATAGGTCGGATAGTATACATGGGGGGTTTGGTTTTGGAGAAAGAAATGGAGCAGGTAATTTGATTTTAAATTTTGTTTAGTTCTATAATTTGATCTTAAGCAAATACTTGATTTAGAAAGAGAGTTTCTCACTTGATCACTTTTATAAGTGGATCAAGAGTAAACAAGCAAAATTTCTTTTTAATTAGGATGACAGATATAGATAGTTACATGTTTAAGGTAGTACCTAGTGAGAATATAGTAACCCAACATAGTCTTTTTGTTTTAGATATTCAGACTAAAAGGGAACTCAGAAAAATAAAATCTGAGTTAGATTTTAAGGTTCAACAGTGGTGGATAAATGAAGGTAACTAGGGAGTCCTTTTTAAATTACTGATCGGAGACTATAGTGTTGTCATACTTGATAGGTGAGAGATACTGATAGGTAATTAGTTTGGGTACTTGGATTTTATTTTCCCAAAAGGAAAGGAGATCGATAATGATATCTCAATTATATGATCCAAACTTGCTAGTTAAAATAGAAGAGTATAACGTGAGTTTTTTTGACCATCATATTCCGTTTAGGCTGAAGGGAAGATTTTATTGGGTTGCTATTAAGCCAGTTTTATTATATAAAATTAAATGTTGGTCAAGCAGAGATGCACAGCTTCGTTCAATGCAGCTACGTAAGTTTGGCCAATGAAATTTATCAATGTAGAGCAAGTTAAAAGTGTAAAGAGACGATTACAAAACATGGAAGTAATACGAAAAGATATAGATGTTAAAGGTCTTAATAAAGATATATTGCTCTATAGGGACGATGGACCAGGATGATCCATGTCCTTGATCTGGCGTAATTCTCTTTTTTGTTCACATAGTTTACCACGGATACTTGGGATAAAAAGGCTTAGTTGTTGTTGTTTTTGGTTATTTGATGATAAAGATTACTCTATAATCCATCTCTTTTAATGAAATGGATGTTTAAAGATAACATCACCTTCAGATATTCCTGCATAATAATAATCATCTTACCTCTAGTGAAATCCTAATCCAAAGTGTATGTCAACAAAAACTATCGAAGGTTTATAAAGAATGATATGACCTAACAAGAGAAAGAAATTAATTAAATTCTAATGATCAAGTTTGCTCAAGATGCCAAGGCTCATTTGTAAAGATGCAACCTTGAATTAATTAAATAAATTCTTAACTCATCATTTTGCCTGGCCTAATGATGATTGTTAAGAATCTGTGACACTTAGAATGACATATACGAGATATTGACAAGATCATCAATACACATGCAGGAGACAGTATTTACCCAAAAAAAAGAAATCCATAGTGTGATGATGATAAATTTTCTCACAAGATAATGCACTTAATTGAGTTGGATATATAAATCTCGATTTGTACATGAATCTTGCCTTCAAGCCAGAACGAGATTGTCGATGTCAAAATATTCTAATGTCAGATATCATGGTATTGACAGTAATGTTGCATGTAAAAGCGGATAAATAACTCACTAAACTAATAGAGATGTTCTATATGATCCCTAAATAGAACTGCATGGACAGAAGTTGGTGTTTTTGTATTGGACATTCAAGTGAAAAAAAATAGACAGTCCAGTTGAAGTCATAATTTGTCATGGCAAAAAAGAATGACATGAATCATAAACAAAAACCAAACAGACTATCGACCTTCATGTGGCTAAAGGGAACCAAATTCTACAAACTGACTGCCACTTTGCTAAAAGAGGATTAAAATCCAAATATCGAACTCCATGTTGATTGATAGGAATCCAAATCTACAAACCAACTTCCATATCTTATAAGGGAATTGAAAATCCAAATATTAACCTCCATGTTGTTAGAAGGGAATCTAATCTACAAGCCAACTGCCATGTCATTAGAGTGGAATTTAAATCTACAAATCAACCTCCACATCACCAGAAGGGAAATCAAATCTAAATATTGACCTCGATGTCGCTCAATGGGACCTAAATCTAAGTTTGATTTCTGTGTTGCTAAAAAGGACTCATATCTAATTATGACCTCCACGTCACTTAAATGGGAAAAAAAAAATCTAAAAATTGACATGCACATCATTAAAAGGGAATCGTCTTAAATTGACCCTCACATTGTTAAATGTGAACAAGTCTAAAAATCCTCATTACACTAATAGAGAACCAAATTCCAAATCGATCTTCACATCGCTTAAAAGGAATATAAATTCGAAATCAACCTCAATTTGCTAGATGGGAAACCAAGTTCTAGAATTGATCTTCATGATTGACCATCACGTCTCTAAACTTAAATCCAGTCCTTCTATTGGGAAAGTCTCCCTTACCATTGGATAAATTTTAATTCAAATTACACCCCTTTCAAATGGCTTAACTAGGTTTTAATTTTTGAGTTCACATAAAAATTTATAATCCGTGAATTGTCCGTTGGTTCATTCTAAAGGGTAATTAACTATAGAATTTAAGTCTGGAGATATTGAACCATACTTATGTAGAGAGTAGCCTGCAATAAAACCTTTCATATCTTCATTTATTTTAAGTGATTACTAGTCAACTTTCTGAGGTTTAAGAACCATGGTTAGTTGGTAACTCATTCTCACACTCGTAGCAGCTTAAGCCAACCAGTTAATGCTTTAATATCGTCTGAATTTCTTTTTAACTTCAAATAGTTAGATGGCGCTCTGATACATGCATCTCTATCAATCAGAGAAAAACAGGTGGGCTGGTGATATGGAGGTCAGGGAGTTCTATTTCTTTGTATCGGGGTGTAAGCTATGAGACTCCTGAACCAGCGAAAAAACCATATTGCAGTACTCAGGCAAATGAAGCTGGCTCCTTTAGGAATGCCACATGTGCTTCTCCTGGGGTTCCCATGGAAATGAGCAGAAGCCGTGAAGGTCTTCCAGCTCCTGTGGAGAAGACACAACATAATGAATCACCTTCTGAAATCAAATATGAGACTGAAATGGATAATTTATTAGATAGCTTAGGACCAAGATATGCAGATTGGCCAGGACCTGATCCACTGCCTGTAGATGCTGATATGCTTCCCGGCATTGTTCATGGCTATAAACCTCCTTTTAGAATTCTCCCATATGGTGTGAGGCCCTCTCTTGGGTACAAGGAAGGTACTGCATTACGGAGGCTTGCCAGAGTATTGCCTCCACATTTTGCGCTTGGTAAGTCAACTTTTATACCCATCCCCATTTTATTATTAAATTCTTTGTGTTTTCTTAGTGCTTCTTTCTCCCTACATGTAGGAAGAAGTAGGCAACATCAAGGTTTAGCTGCAGCAATGCTGAAGCTCTGGGAAAGAAGTTCCATTGCAAAGATTGCTTTGAAACGTGGGGTACAGCTTACTGCCAGCGAAAGAATGGCCGAAGATATCAAGGTTACATATACCACTGATTCATGCTAAAGTCTTTTATCATAAATATAATTGTTAATAAGAAAAATGCAGAAGCCAAAATATAAACCTCGTTAATGGCTTCCTAGAATATACTAGTGTTACACTGTTGGCAAACTTTAAATTTCTGCAACCTAAGCATCAAATCTCTTTTTATTATTATAACCAGTTGTCTTACATATGTCCTAATTTTGAATTATAGTATTTTCATCTCATTTCTTATCCACCCTTTTCCTGACTTCTACATAGCTTTATGCACTAGAGCATTTTCATGCTGATATATTTTGCTGTAAGTATGATGATATAGGCATCTAGAAGGAAATAATATGTGATTTTCACGTCTTCATTCGCATAATACCACAATTATGTGTTCTGCACAAGTAACCTTTTGAATGTGTCATTTACACTTTCAATCCTATAAAGCTGTAGTATCTCACTGTTGAAGCTTTGTCACATTCATAAAACAGTGCTTTAATGCAGTAGATACAAAAATCAAAAACCTTATCTAATGTATTTGTTGCTGCTTCCAGCATTGTGTTATACTGGGATCAATGGCCTTAACTGAGATTATTTCTACATCTAATTTGGCTTAGCTGATGCAGTGTTTCATCTGGAACCCCCTCAGCCTAATCTAATTAGTTAACATTTACAATTTCTCCATCTGAATTTTGAGTCAAGTGAAATCATGAAGAAAGCTGGATATGGTGACGGTTTGCCACTATTATTTGTCTTTTGAGAAGAATGAACAGAGTTAATATTGAAATAGAAACATACTTTTGTGCTAAATGAGTATTAAACAGATATAAAAGTAGTATAAAAATTAACATTTTTCTAGAAAAATATTATGTAATATCTAAGGAGCATGAAATATGTTTATTTAAAGATGAGGAAAGAAAATCGAAAAAAGTTATCATAAATGATACCTATCATGTGCTTATCTAAATTCAGAGAGATAATTGTAAGAATGATGTATTTTCATATTAACTCCTTTTTAAGCTAAGATTTAGAATATCGATAGTACTAGACATTTTATTTTCACTTGTTTTGTTTAAAGTTAAAGTCAATGTCTCAAAATTCAAATATCAGATCACATTAGAACATGCCCAAATAAATAGTTTAGTTTGATATTTTAAACTTCAAAGTATATTTAGATAATTATGTAGATAGATAACCTTATTTTTATTTATATACGGCCAACGAATTCTTGGTTTGAGTAATAGAGCATATTTATCCTTCATATATATAAATATAATATATTATATATATTATATAAAAGATTCAATTAAAAAGTGCTTTACCAAGAGGCAAGAGGGAGTTGAATATTCCAAACCAAATTGAAACCTTGGTTAAGAAATAGCTTTTTTTTTTTTTTTTTTTTTTTTTTTTCTTTTTCTTCCAAAAGGTTAAAATATCACGTTAATATGGATAAGAAACCCAATAACTTTTAGGTAAAACTTTATTAGGCCCTTGTTTTGACTTTGATTTTGGGAAAAACCCTTGAACAGAATCTCATAATGAATAAATCCGCAAGGCCTAACTTTAGCTGGTTTAGCCCCTTGTGCCTTTCTAAAGGACCAAAATATCCAAGGGCCTAAACCAAATGTTAAAAAATTGAGGGGCCAAAACAGGATTTTTACCTTATGTAAAATTTAGAAAATAAAATCTGATTTTATAGATGGAAATATGATTATGCTTTTCTTTAAATGCCCAAATACTTTCTCCCTCTCTTTCTCTCCCTAATTCTCTGTCCGTTTTCTCTCCCTTAATTCACTCTTGTACACTTTTTTTCCTAGTACTATCAAAAATAAAAATCCAAAAGTAAAACTAAAATTTTTATGAAAAATATTCTAAATTATTGTAAAATCATATTAAGTACGAAAAGTAATCGTAAGAATATTTTGGGGCATATAGTTGTACAAGAATCTTATATCTTGGAAATTTTATTTAAATTGAAAAGAAAGTCTAGTATTTTCTTTTAATTTCTCCCTCAAGAAAATTTTAATTTTCATTGTTTATCGTTTATCAATATTTTCAAATTTAATATCTTTTGTATTACAAATTTACAAAATATTGGTTTAAATATTTAGCACTAATTTGAAGCTACTTATATATTCTCTATTTAATTTACTTTGTGTTCATTTTATAATATATATATATATATATATATATATATATATATATATATAAGGAGGAGAAATTTGTTAATTTAATTATTTATAAATTATTTTTATGCCAAATTGGTATATATGTTTGAAAACAATATGTGAAAATTGAAAACAATATACTTTCTAGCATTTTAAAATTAAAAAACTAGATATTGTTCAAAATCAACGTGATACTATTAAATATAGTACATATTATGGACAAATGATAGGTCATAACTAAAAGAAGTTCAAATTATTAATTTAAATAAAAGTGGAATGTATGGGGTGTAAATGGTTTGTGTAAATTAATAATAGAATATCTAAATATACAAAAACTAATATTGGTTGTAGAATTGTTTTATCATTGGTATACGCAAATAACTCATTATTATTGTTGGGATTTATGTTAATTTGAAAAGAATAAAGGAATTATATTACAATAAATTTTAAAAATAATTAATTAATTTCAACCAAAAATGATTTATAAAAAGGGTATGGAATTGATGTATTACAGGATATTTAGAAAGTCATAGTTTCAATCATCAAATTATGTTTATTTCAAAACAAATTAACTAGCCATAACTTTAATCATCAAAATATGTTTATTACAGGAAATATTAAAAAATATTATTTTATCGATGCAAATTATGTTTATGAGGATAGAGGGGACAAGAAAGATTGAGAGTGGTGTTTTAGGTTTAAATATCTTCTTAATTTTATTTAAATATTTTGACATTTTAGTCGTTAAATGGGACAAAGGCTTAAACGAGTTAAAATATATATGGAAGGTTTATTGTATTGTTATTTTGTTAAAGTGCTAGTCCAAAATCAAAATAATATGAAGGGCCTAGATACGGTTTTCCTAAACTTTTAATTATTTTAAAAAGGAGGATACAACCTATTTATCTAGATTAAAATAGAAGTAGTTCTGGAATGAGACATAAAAGAAGTAACTGTATATGGATTAGACGATCAAATTCTTAATTTTAAATTATATATATATTGATGGATATTAACCGTTATAGAACCAAAATGAGCGTCCTTGGTTGCCCTTACTCCACAACTACCATCTCCTTCTTTGATTAGCCACCATAGTGTTGATCTCTACCCCTTATTACTTGTACAAAGTTTTATGGGGTCTAATTTTGACTTGTTCGGCGATCAAGTGGATATAAAATGAAGGGTTTCCTAAACATGTAGCATTTCATTCCCTCTTGATTAGTGTTGTAAACCTAGTTTTATTACGTGCTCTGTCTGAGAGTGAGTAGTGAGTATTAGGAAAATCCAACAAGTACTCGGATTACTCATCCAAAACACAAAATAATAATATTTTAAAGTTAAATACCAAAACATTAAAGAACATTTAATCTCAACACTAAAAAATCAAGATAAAATGTAACAAAATAAGCTACATGCTTTATCAATGTTCAAGAACAATTCTTGAATGCTGCTTTGGGTTATGCCTAGAATCATTTCCTGTGTCGATTCTCGACTCAAACGATTTGAAAAAAAATTGATTCAAAGTAATTAGAAAAAAAGAATGAAAGAAAGCGAAATTGAAAATATTAAAAAAAAAAGAAGGGAAAAAAATATGAAACAATAGTCGAATCAATCTTACCTTATTGCTGAACTTGAACCATCATGAGATGTCGACCTGCTGATCTCCTCCGGAAACTGCGACTATCCCACAAGTTACTGTCAATATTACTTTTCTAATCGTATCTCCTCGAAATCGTTTCGATGAGCATTGATTCACTGTATCTGTAGAAACTCATTGTGCGAGAAGTTATGGCTAGATTGAGTTCTCTCTCTCAATGACTTTTATAACAAAAACTAGCATACGAGGTTCGAGTAAAAACATTATGATTTTTTTTTATTTTTTTGACTCGATAAGAGTTGAGCCGTGTTATAAGTAGGATTTGGTTGAGTACTCGATCGATTCAAACAAGTATTTGTTTGGTTTTTCTGAGCGAGTTTTGTAACGCCCTATTTTTCAGAAAGATACGGAAACGGAGTGCATTACCGGCCGGCACGTGTAAGTCGACGTGCACGAGGCCTATAAGTATGTAAAAGAAGAAATGAATGGAAATGAATACTAGTTATTTACTAGGATCTTGAAAGTTAATCTACTGCCATATAAAAGAGAAGATATAAATGTATAAGATAAAAAGCAACAAGTACAATACTGATACAAAAGTTGAAAATAAAGTCCCAAATGGGTGATACCATTGTTGAAAATAACGCGTTATGAAACCCGTTATTTGCGTTACGTAACCTAACGGAATCCCAACGCTACGTAACAACTGGAAATAACTCAGTGCACCGTAACAGTATGTTTTTTACGTTATTTTACGTTATATTACATAACGTTACGTTAAATTACGTTATGCTACGTTATTTACAATTATTTTTTTTAGTAATTTATATATTGTTGTTGATTATTATTTTGATTATTAGCGAATTGCTGTAATTTTCTTAATTAATTGTTGGCTTGTTTGATTGCTTTTGGAATTTCTAACTTGATAATTTAAGTTTGTTTTTTATCCACTTGTTGTATTTCTCGTCCGGTTGCTAAAATATTTTACTTGTTGATTTTATTGAATTTTTAATTGAACTGAAATCAACAATCATAAATAAGATAAATTGAACATTACAAAATATAAATTACAACAATGATAATAATTGGAATCGAAATAAAAAATTGGAATCTTGCTTTTTTATTTAAATGATGATTGGAATTACGGTTGCAGACTTAATATAATTTATGAAGATATATGAAAATTATTGTAAAACTTAATATAACATTTGAATAGATTATGTATTACAAAATAATTTTATATATTTTTAGATATTTTAAATTTATTTTTCAATTTATTAAAATTATTTTATATGGTTTTATATTTATTTTTATTAAATAAATAGAAAATTGCATAACCAACGTTATGCGTTACGCTATTTGCGACATAACCTAACAAAGGCAAAACGTTACGTTACCGTTATCGCTATTTTAAACATTGGGTGATACATACCAAACCAAAAATACAAAAGCGAAGTCCTATAAATCTACTGCTGCTCGGCCTGTTCTAGAAAGTACGGATCGTGTAATAGCGGATCGTCGCCCATATTTTCAGTACCTGAGCGTGTGGAGGAGCTCAGGGTCAAATCCGGCAAGTAAAACAATAAGAAGTAGAGAATGTAATATAAACAAATAGGTAAAATATGAGTGGATATGAAAGTATGCGCATGTGTGGAAGATATTAAATGATCAAGTAACGATATCAAGTAAGAATGTATATGCATATCAAGTCTAAGTTAATATCTTATTTTATTTTATATTTGAACTAAATAGTAATAAAATAGACTCGTATCGTGGGGAGTGTGCAATATGCACTAATAAGTAAAATATGAATTGATGTAAAAAGCATATGCACATGTATGAGAAACAGTAATGATTAAATAACAATATCAGGCAGGAATATACATACACACCAAGTTTAAGTTAATATCTTATTTTATTTTATATTTGAACTAAATGGTGAATAAATAAACTCAAGTAAAATATGGGTGGATATAAAAGTATGCGTATGTGTGGAAAATATGAAATGATCAAGTAACGATATCAAGTAAGAATGTACATGCATATCAAGTCTAAATTAATATCTTATTTTAGTTTATATTTTGAACTAAGTGGTGAAAAAATAGACCTGTATCGTAGGGAGTATGCAATATGCACTAATAAGTAAAATATGAATTGATGTAAAAAGCATATGCATATGTATGGAAAACAGTAATGATTAAATAACAATATCAAATAGGGATATACATGCATATCAAGTCTAACTTAATATCATATTTTATTTTATCTTGAACTAATTGGTAAAGAAATAGACTCGTATCGTAGGGAGTGCAATATGCACTAACAAGTAAAATATGAATTGATGTAAAAAGTATATACACATGTAGAAAAACAGTAATGATTAAGTAATATATCAAGTAGGAATACACATGCATATCAAGTCTAAGTTAATATCTTATTTTATTTTATATTTGAACTAAATGGTGAATAAATAGACTCGTAACGTAGGGAGTGTGCAATATCAAGTTTAAGTTAATATCTTATTTTAGTTTATATTTTGAACTAAATGGTGAAGAAATAAACTAGTATCGTAGGGAGTGCAATATGCACTAATAAGTAAAATATGAATTGATGTAAAAAACATATGCACATGTATGGAAAACAGTAATGATTAACAATATCAAACAGGGATATACATGCATGTCAAGTCTAAATATCATATTTTAGTTTATGTTTTGAACTAAGTGGTGAAGAAATAGACTCGTATCGTAGGGAGTGTACAATATGCACTAACAAGTAAAATATAAATTGAGTGTACAATATGCACTAACAAGTAAAATATGAATTGAGTGTACAATATGCACTAACAAGTAAAATATGAATTGAGTGTACAATATGCACTAACAAGTAAAATATGAATTGATGTAAAAAACATATGCACATGTATAGGAAACAGTAATGATTAACAATATCAAGTAGGAATATACATGCATATCAAGTCTAACTTAATATCATATTTTATTTTATATCTTGAACTGAATGATGAAGAAATAGACCCGTATCGTGAAAGTACCCGTGCATACTCGGGACCCGGCCAAGATGCTGGTGCTGAACCAGCCGTGCCGCTAAGTACTCAAGCAGATACCGATATTGTGTAATTGGTCGTCCCATCAATATGGACTAAAAAAAGAGATGATGACTCAGTACCATCCAGGCGCCCTCGCGGATGGGCCCCTATTTCGGTTGCGCAACCTATCCCAAACCTTTCACGATACAATATTTGTCCACCCTTTAGTCTCCATAATCTAAGATTTCAAATTATATTACATAGAAATCAATCCGGAATATGATGAACCAATCATGTCAAGATTTCTACATACACATATCTAATAACAAGTAAGATGTGATCCATGTCAAAATCAAGTTAACATGTAAATCAGGATTCATAGCATTATCAAGACATGTGTATGTACTAATAAGAGAAATCCAGTATATTTTCATGTACCTTGTATAAGCAATTAGTATATATATATGTCAAGGCAAGCATGATAGAGTATAGAATGTTAGAATGAATGATGTGGAAATAATAATCATGTAAACCACACATATACAATTATGCATATAAAGACATATTAGAAAGTGGGTACTAAAGTGTAAAAATAGAAATTAAAGAGACTTAACATTATTGTAACGATTACTTTAACAACATATGAATTTTCCAAATTCTAGTATAATTTCATGGTATGGAAAATAGCAAATTTATTAAACCTTATTAATGTATATATTTTTAAAGTGAACATGGATTAGCATAAAGGAATCATGACCTAATGTAATAGCTTGCATAAAAGAAATATTTTAGTAAATTTAATGTAAAACTTATATGAAACTCTCTCTTTAAAACATGATAATGAATAAATAAATATATATATATATATACATATTTTCTAATGGCAAATGAAAAATGATTTTTAAATCATTGTATTATACACAAAGAACTTATGTAAAAAACTTCAAATTTATATCCAATATGATGAACATTCATAAAGGTAGTATTTTTATAATTTAAAAATTAAGCATATAGTTTAACTTTATAACTTGTAGTTTAAGAATGAGATATTATAAATAAAATGATAAATTTGATACATAAACATAGAGTAAAGTGTAAAAATCATATTTTTATTTTTCTACAATAATCATAGAGATTTTTGTATAGAGACATTATCTTTTTAAGTTTTAACAAATCAAGATTCTAAGTTAACCATAAACAATTAGAGTTAGAAAAAATATGAGAGTGGATGTGATTTTACTTGTCTTGATGGGTAGGAAGATGAGCCTACTTTGAGGCTAAAGAACTTTTTTTTTCTTCTCTTTTCTTATTCTTCTCTTTTCTTCTTCTCTTGAGTTGGAGTAAAAAATAAATAAAAGGAAAAGAGGATTGAAAAATAAAGGAAAGAAAATAATTGAAAGAAAGGAAAGAAAAAAATATAGACAAAGAGGAGATATGGGACAAGATGATGGCTTGTCATGCTTGGCCAAAGGATAAGCATGGCGAAGGTAAGATATGGGTGAATAAAAATAAAATAGGTATAGGACAAATGACTAGTAATAATAGGTTATTAGAGTTGTTTAGAGCTATAATTTCAAATTAAACTAACCCAAATAAAATCAAATTTCATCTTTACAACTCAAAAGAAGAGAGACTAGTCAAAATATGTATAGGGCCCACTAGTGATTAAAATAATATTATTTTAAGTGACTATCTAGAAAATTTAAAGAAAATCACCAAAAATATAAAAAAATGAGACGAATATAACGCTGGATTTAATCTGATATCAAGAATGTAAGTTATGTTTAAATTAGGTTGAGTTTTCTAAACTCGGCGTTTGAAGAACAAGCCTTAATACGCTGCTGAGTACTTGGATGAGTTGTTTTAAAACATTGCTCTTAATTGAAGGGCAAATGCGAAGTTTGGAGTGAGTGAATTTAGATGGTAGAGATGAATGCCATGGTGACCAATTAAAAGGATGATGGCTCTAGAGCAATGGCGGCTAAGAATGCTCATATTATCTTAGATGGTTGATACCCAATAATTTATATATATATATATATATATATATATATATATATATATATATATATATATATATATATAGAAAAATGAAAATAAGTTGACAGCTCACACAAGTTATCTGAACTGCAATTCATTTCCACTATCTCCAATAATCTTTTTAAAAAAAATTCATTTAGATTATGATCTTGACCCCTTAGGGTTCACTCATACCTAATTTTTTAGGTTTTAATTGTGATTTGGTCATCCATCAAGTTAATACAAAATTAACGGTTTTCAATGAATACAACATTTTGTATGCACTTGATGAAATTGTATATGAACTCCAAAATTTATGAAATTTAATCTGGAAAAAGTTAAAGAGGTTGAGATCGTAATTGTAAAAAAAATTGAAGAAAAATCATATTGAATTATTATAATTTTGCCGCTAGCTCACTTAATTTTTTCTGAGCTGGGGGCTTACCTATAGTAATCCCACGCGCGCGCGCATGCTCGCGTGTGCGTGTGTCTATATTTGTGTGTATGTGTGTATCAGATCTTGTGCTAACTAGGTTAATGTTTTCTTGTCTTGATTACATTATGTTAATTAGGGTATATTTTTTAAAAAAATGACATGTAGGCTTGCATGATAACCCCCCATAGTAAGGGGGAAAGAATCCCACCATAGCAAGAAAAGAAACTCCTAGGATTGTGACAAATTGCACACCAAAATGTCACAAACTACTTATAGCCTCCATTTGCAGTTTCCCTATGCCGTAAGAGTTTATCTTCGTTAAGGCTGTGATTTTAGGCCTTTGTGCAAGGAAACATCTTCTATGTAGTTATAAAAAATATACCCTAATTAACATATTTAAACTCTAATTTATATCTAAGATTGCAAGAAGAGAAAAGAACACAAGAAGAAAATCAGAAAACTAGAAGGAAATCAAAGTGTTCAATGTTTCCAAGTTAGAGATTTTCCCCCCCGAAGAATTCCCAATTAGAGGCTTGATGAACACACACAAATACCCCAACAAAAGTCACAAGTCACAAGACACGCACATTGTACCTCCTTAAGTCTGCCTCCTCACTTAGTTCTTGTTAACTTCTACTCCTCTACTGGAACGAACCTTCCTATGTGTACTACCTAGAGCATATACCTGGAGGAATTATGGGAAACGTAATGGGTACCTTTTTCCCCACTCATATGAGGAATTCACATTTAATTTATTCACAAGAAGTAGGTTTCCAACTGCTCCCCACTTTAGATGAATTTTGAGAAATTATTATTTTGACAAAGGTACATGCATAGCTTTAGCAATTAATCCCACATTATAAGTTAAATTAAGCCAACTAATTAAGAGGCATTCACTTAAAGCAACGTTGGTCTACGTTTTTATGGACTCATTTGAACTAGATATTATCAACACTCCTTACAAAAAGTTAGATGGCATTAAGTTTAAATATCGAGTATCAGGATTGTATCTGATGTAGGTTTTCCATATCACGTAGTGGATATCGACTATATATCAAGTATATGAACTTATACTGAGCGTTCATATCAAACAAGATATATGACATATATAACAGATAACTTAAAGGTCATAATATCCAAGATGTCATCTATCAAATAGAAGTCGTATAGCATGCATATAAAGCCATGCATGAACAATACATTTTCACACAAACGCAACATAATAAAGTAAATTATGGAATATATTCAATCATAAGTTAAAAACAATCAGGTTAAGGATGGCATAATCGAAATTAGGAGACATCAACAGTAACAACAGAGAGGGTAGCAATAGTAGTGATAATAGAGATGATAATAGCTGAAACAAGGCGAGCATTTTGAAGGAAAGAATCAAGAAAAAAGGAAAGGAGCTCCTTAAATAAAAGGATTTTGAAGTCCAAAATGTCATTTGAAGAGCTAAAGTAAACTCTTCAGTGTAGATCATTATCGTTTTTAACTCTGATGACACGAGAGATTCGCTAATTTTCTGCAGTTCTTGTGCATCAGATGGATTTAGGGCAAAAGTGAAGAAATTAGTTTTTTTTTCCGATATATAGGGATAATTTTGGATATGACAATTGATCCTAACATTTTTCTAATTTAAAAATCCAATTGAAATAAAAATGAATCATATTGATTAATACGTCGGGATGATATATCAAAACAATATCTTAGATGTTATTATAATATCAGCCTATATGTGCACAACAGGTTGTGCACTATGTTTTGACCATATCGTCATGGATGTTATTATAAATATCGGCCTATATGTGTACAACAGGTTGTGCACTATGTTTTGACCATATCGTCATGGCTGCCCCTAAAAATGACATACCAAGGAATACGTCGCATGTATTGGTCGATTTTTAGAAGAGTGCCATCAGGTTATGGGCCATGTCCTAACCAACAACATTGCATTACTACGTGGAGTCAAACCATCAAGATTACTTATTAGAAGGCTTGTATAAGGCAATTAGTAATATTAGTGTGTCAATGCAACCTGCAAATTAGAGAGATTGTTCCATAGGTTAATAAAAATACGAAATTTCAATCCCCAACTTCAGAAGATTAGCATAGCATTCTCAATCCTAAATAATACCGAGTTAATAAACTATATCCATCTAGTTTGGGCTTAGTAATATTTGATCTGGTAGAATTTAGAAGATTGTTCTTCTGAGCTATTAAAGGTACTTGCATCAATGCAAGTTATCTTGTTTCTTAACTAATGTTATTTATGTAAAGTTGTGAACCTTGAAATTGTATGATTGGTTTACTTATTAATGAAATTTGTTATATCAAAGTATCTGATAGCCTGATTGTTTGGAGAAGCACTTTCTTTTTTAGGCATTTACTCAGGATGTTTAATATCATTCTTTTTTCATATGCTGTTGGCACTCTACACTATAATTTAAGCATCTCGGTTCCTTAAAGCAATATCTGTGCTATATTGTGTATTTATGTTGAAGTCCCTATGCATACTCAACTTTTACTTCCTTTATTTTATTATCTTCTTTTCTTAATTCCTTAGTAATGTAGATTCTTTGGTAACATTCTCGAGTTCTTATTTCGAATCACCCAGTTCAATTTACAGTTCCTTGAAGATGTAGTATCAATATTTATAAAACCATTCTTATGGCTGATTTCAGAAATTAACTGGAGGTACAATTCTCTCTAGGAACAAGGATTACATCGTCTTCTACAGAGGGAAGGACTTCTTGTCTCTAGAAGTAACAGAAGCACTACTTGAAAGAGAAAGACTGGCAAAAACCTTCCAAGATGAAGAGGAACAAGCAAGACTGAGGGCCTCTTCTTTGGTAGTTTCAAATATTGACGATATTGAAGAGCCAGGCACTACTGGTACCCTCGAGGAGACTCTGAAAGCTGATGCTAGGTGGGGCAGCAAGCTAGATGAAGACCATGTAAACAAGATGATGAAAGCTGCTGAAGCGACAAGACATGCTAAGCTTGTGAAGAAGCTTGAAAGGAAGCTGTATCTTGTAAGTGTCTGAGCACTTTGGTAGTTGAGGCTAACATATACTGCTTAGTACATACATTGTGCATGCTTTCTAGATTCATTTTGTCCAGAATAAACTTTCCTCTAACAAGATGGAGTGATCGAAAATTTCTTGGAGATCACAGTATTTTCATGGGAAGTTTTTCCTTCTATTGAGTAATTTGTCCATGATGCTTGTGTCTTCTGCTCCCAGTTTGTGCAAAAGATTGGCTATTATAATGCTGCAAAAATATAATTTTTCTGCACGTTGTTTTTGATACCATTATTAGTCAACTATTTGATTCATTTTTCTTTAGTTTTGCCAATGATAGTCCCGTAATCATGTTGACACATTCTTTTTTTTTTCCTCACTTAATTAGGCTATAAATATTTATAAATGTTTAAATACTCTGCAAAAATTAGTTTCTTCAACATTTCTTTGCATAAGCTATATCTGTACAATCTCATGACAATAGAATGCTCAGAATTTGCTATCCAAGTATTGCATTTGATTGTTCGGCTGTGGGAGTTTATGATGATGTAATCTGGGGATGTTATGGTAAGTAAATTCAATGGGACTACTAATTATTGGTCATATAAACCATAAAAATGGTTTAGTTATTGATATTTTTTCTTGACTACTGTTCAAAACCATCATGTTTACCTTTTTCACAAGCCCAGCCTCTTCATGGACCATTTATTTGAGAGGGGTCGAGCTTTATCATCTTCGATGCAGGTCCACAGGTTTTGGAGAGAAGTCAAATCCATGATTTATTTTGCAGTAACACATGTGTGAAAGTTGCACAGATGATTCATAGTAAAAATTGTTAGATGGTTGTGGAAGTAGTTATAATGCAGGCACATGACTGCACGGTGGAACATGGGACGCTGGTTATTTGAATTGAGAACTTGTTCTTTTTTGCTTATCTTATAATACCTCTGGTCCACAAAGAAAATCATTCTAGCATTTTTCTTTTGGACCAAAATGGTTGTCATTTTGAGTGGTCCAAGACATTTTAAATGAGTTGTTCTCTCTTTTATCCCATGCGTTAAAGACCTCTCTCCCATTTTGTTAATTGGAAAGAGAGAAAGGGGTAGTTGAAAATTTCCAGTGTTTTAGTATTAGGTGAAATGACAAACTAATTGCTCCTTCAATTCTTGTGCCCAAACCTCAAATGACTTTTTTTGTGGACCAGAAGGTGTATGGTTCTGTCTCACGATATCTGCAGAATGCCTTGACAATGTTGAGGTCTTTTTGACCTTTCTTGCTCCTTCTACTCATTTTGACAAGGGAATGCTGTTAGACTAGTTATACTATTGATTTTTTCTCATATCTCTTAAGCAGTTTTATTGGTACCTTTCCTTATAGATGAACATAGAGTACTTACGATTTGACAGCCAAAAAAAGATCCATAACGTTCCATGTATGGCACCCTGTACTCGCGACGTGAGTTTTCTTGTAGAAGACAGAACCATCTCTTTATATATACAAAGTGAGACTCCAAAGCAGAAATAAATTTTGTTTCATCTGTGAAAAGTTTGGTTCTACCTATATCCAGCGACCTCAAGTTTTTTGGGTAAGTGTTGGCTTGTTTTTTTAATAGTGTAAACCTCTGTTTAGAAGGGGAATGCATGTCATCTTGCATATGAATCCCTTTGTCGCATGTCTTGTAATCTTCATCCATCATCAAGTGGTAGAGCATCAAGTAAGATTGTTTCAGGCCCTATTTGTTGAAGCTGTTTCTCCTTGTAACAACCATTACAGCTCTAGAACGCAGGTGTTTTCACGACTAACTATTGACTGAACTGAGTACCAACCTCTATCCTGTTACATTCTCCATGTATATACTGTTCAAACATGAACATGGTTGATAAGACAATGCAACCTCTCTTTCTAAGTATGGTGTTATAAGCTTGCAGAAGTTTGTTGAGAAGTTCGAATTTGGTGATTTCTCCTTGTCTCGCTGTTCATTAATTTACAGGAGGAAAAGATGGAAATCCTTCTCGTTGGAATGTTCAGCTGAAAGCAGTTGGTTCTGTATTATATTTGTCAAGTGCGAATATGGCATGCTTTAAGGCTTTGCAATTAAGAAAATTCCTTCAAAGTTGTAACAATAAATCCAGTATATTTTGGATCCAATCAATCAGTAATTAGCACTGAAGAGTAGCCTAAAATTCCTTCAAAACAGTGTAACAATAAGTCCAGTGTCTTATGCAATCTTATTAAGTGATCTACAAATAATACTTGAGGATAAACTAAAGTGTCCCGGATGCCGTGTGAAAGAAATGCATATAGCAAATATGAGAAAGAGTACTACAATATTGGTGACATTGTGGTATTAAAGCATGTTGATACGGTTCTTTTGCTTTGTTGGATATTTGGTGCATATTAACCTATTATTAATTCTCAGTGAATAGTGTTGTACACTCTTTTGATTAATATGGTGTCTATGGAAGACTATTTGTCTGTTAATTTTCATTATTTTGATTTTTGGCGGAGATAAGGGGAACAACATATGGGACAATGTTTCTTCATTATTCTTGTATGTAGTACTTATACTGTTTAATTTGACCACACAGGCTGAGCGGAAATTGTCGAGAGCAGAAAGAGCTCTATCCAAAGTAGAGGAGTCGTTGAAGCCTGCGGAACGGACAAGAGATCCTGAGAGCATAACTGATGAAGAGAGGTTCATGTTTCGCAAGCTTGGGTTGAGGATGAAGGCCTTTTTACTCCTTGGTAATTACAAACTCTCCTCCATCTATAGGCTGTTAATGATATTTTTTAAGGCCAAATGGTTCAGTGAAACTGCTTGGACTGGCAGAATTTTGTTCTTTTTAGTGTAAATGACATTTTCCTGGGCATTCCAACTTTGTTAATTGACGCAATGTTAGTTTTGTGTTCATAATCTTTCTATGGTTTAAAATGCTTGTATTACAAATTTAAAATGAAATATTGGATGTTATGATGGTTTAACCTGTCAGATAACTACTGCACCTAAAAGCTCAAGCTGATCGATTTTAGGTCAACAGGTTGTCAATAATCTTAAGACAACCTAATCCAATAACGTCACATAGCATAATAATTATATCACAATAAAGTTGGGCATAGTTTTATCTAGGATTTTTTAGTTACATGCCCTCTAGATCTCAAGTATTTATCCATATACCTCCAAATCTCAATATTTACACACGCATGGCCCGAATCTTATAAGTTGAATATTAATGTATATACCTCCAAATCCCAATGTATACCCTTTTATGTTAAAATGGAATATTAATAGCTGTTTTCTACTATAATAACGTCTAAAACCTTCCAAAAATCTCAGGAATACCCCTCATGACTAGTATGTTCAATCTAAACCCTCGAACAACTCTCTCCCGCTATGTATGTCTTCCACAACAACTCTCTCTCTCTCTCTCTATGAAAAATTTAAAAATTATTAAAAGGGTATTTTGATCATTTTAAGATGGTTCCATCCAAAACTTGGAACTTCATAACGGAGAGACATGAGACATCCAACTTACAAGATTTAAGGGGTATGTGTGTAAGTATAAGAATTGGAGATATGTGTGTAAATATTTGAAATTTGGATGGCATGCAACTAAAAAACCCTTTTTTATGTTGATCGATATTTAATGTATATCTTCTTGTTTCTGGATATCATATCATGGGAGTAACTGGATTAATCTGAAAAGCATTAACACATATATGAAATACAGATATGATATAATACGGACAAGAGGTGGTATAACATGGATATAGGAAAAATTATAAACTAGTAGGAAAAATTATAAACTAGTATAATTATCTCAATATGTTTTGGTGGTACACCGGACCGATGCTACCTTGACAGAAGCTAAAAGTATACTGGTCAGAGGTGAAAATCTGAGAAGAGGAAGAGATGGAAGAAAAATGCTCGGAAACATAGATTTTGCCCATGTGGATAGATGAAATAGCATCAGTGTTGAGAACTACAATATTTTAACATGACCATCAGCTGCCGGTAGGCTTCAAGCTCTTCGTAGCCACATCAAGTGAGTACATGTGTCATTCTTATTTGACTGGGTCCAGAGAGTAGAAGAGGATCCTCATTCAGTTTATACACGCAGATACATGCACTGATATAAATCTAATATGATATGCTACACGAATAAAGCAAACTTGGAAATTTTTGGATACTATGTACATCGTGAATACAATACTAAAACTACATGTGTGTGTTAATATTCAATGTCTTGGATATATAAAATATCTTCTAGTTGTCTAAATTAATGGCCATATACACACAATCATTTTATTCATTAGAAAACTAGAAATATAAATGCAATGTATCTACAAATCAAATAAAATTGTGATAAATTACTCATAAATTCAAGTTTGTAATTTTCTCATATCTGAACTCAATAAGTCTAGGAAAAGAAGTGTCCAAGATGAATCTGGTTAAGTATTGTATATGCTTTCCTACATAGATATGGCTCCTTCTTTGAAGTATTGGTGCTATATAGATAGTAATTGATCTGTTTCATTGGATGTGTGGTAATAATAGGAGAGATATGGTGAGAGATGAAGATATTCGTATTAAAGTAGGTGTAGCCTCCATCGAAAAGAAGATGCGAGAAAATTGCTTACGATTGTTTGGTTATGTGCAACGTAGATTTATAAATGCACTAGTTCGACGAGGAGAGTTTATCAATATAGGACAAGTTAAAAAAGCAAAGGGAAGATCCAAGAAAACATAGATGGAGGTGATACGAAATGATATGGATTTTAGAGGTTTAAATGAGAACATATTACTCGATAGGAATTAATGGAGAAGGATTATTATTGTGATTGATCCGGCGTGATTCTCATTTGGTTCATGTAATGTACCCTAAGTACTTTGGATAAAAGGCTTAGTTGTTGTTTTCTATTTTCACTGATTTAAATCTTAAAAGAAAGAAAAAGAGGGAGATAGCTAGTGTTGTTGCGGAGGCTGAGACTATGCTATATTGAATCTCTCCTTTAATTCTTTCAGTTAGTCGACTGCCAATATACCATTTTAAATCTATAATTGTCAGCAAAGTTGTTTCTTTATTTGTTCTTTATTTCATTGAAAATAGATATTTCTATATTATATATATTCTATAAATATAGAATATTTAAATATAGAATATTTGAAAATTTCATTTTATTTCCTTTTTTATTCAAATCCAAAAATTCCCCCTTTTTATACATAACATAGGTTGTCGATTCGACATTGGATAATATAATATATAATAAAGGGCAAGGCGCCCCTTATTTATTCTAAACCTTCACCCGAGTCTGATGTAGGATTCTGAAACATTTAAACTGTTGCTTTTGTAAACCTTTCATTTTTCATGCTTAATTCCAGGTTCTTGGAATATGATTTTCTCTTACCCTGTTCGTGATTGCTTTGTTTCTTCATTCATTGCTGACTTGATTTAACGCTTTTTTTTGCTCTTGGACCTAAAGCTTTTCCTCTATTAATTTTTATGAGTGTAGGGCGAAGAGGAGTTTTTGATGGTACAGTGGAAAACATGCACTTGCACTGGAAGTACCGGGAACTTGTGAAGGTCCTTGTAAATGCTAAAAATTTCGCACAGGTTAAGAGTGTTGCATTGGCCCTTGAAGCTGAGAGTGGGGGGATCTTAGTTTCTGTGGACAAAATCTCCAAGGGTTTTGCAATAATTGTGTACCGAGGAAAGGATTATCAGCGGCCTCCTACTTTGAGGCCCAAAAATCTCCTGACTAAAAGAAAGGCTCTAGCTCGCTCTATAGAGCTTCAACGGCGCGAGGTAATTGCAAGAATTTCTGCCCAAAGGTTCCTTTTTCCTCTTTTGGACATATCAAATGAATTCCTTAAAAAGTACTTGAATTGCTTGTAACTTAAGCCTGAGAATCATTATAAAGGATTTAGCAGCATACGGAGTACCTAAATTCCTGACTATAAAGCATCAAATAACATGATTACCATTTCGTCCAGAAACATAGTTTCCAGCTAAAGCTGCAATTTTTATTTTTGAAATTTATCAAATAAAAATTGCAAACTTGAAATAAATATTCTTTTTGTGCTCTGAAAGTTCTTGTCTTCTCCTTTCTTCTTCAGTTTAAAGAAATTCACCATGTTGGTTTTATTTTTATATTACAGGCTCTTAATAATCATATCTCAAATGTGCACAAAAGGGTGGAGACGCTGAGATCTGAACTGGTATGGAACTCCAGAAAGTTAATTGCATCTTTCAGAATTTTTTTATGTTCCCCAACCTCGTTGGTTACCAAAATTTATCCTTTTAACTGAAAAAAACCTTTTCTGTGTGCAATTTTTAGTGTCAAATGGAGGATGTCAAAGCACAAGGTGATGAGGAGTTGTATTCCAAATTAGATTCAACATACTCTACTGAAGAGGAAGATACTGAGGTATATCAATGAAATTTCGCTTATTTCATTTATTCCAGTTTGCTTTGGTCATCGATAGCAATGCAGATCTTTTATTTCTTTTTTTTTTTTGGGGTTTTGTTGTTGGGGGGGGGGGGGGGGGGGGGGGGGGGGGGGGGGGGGGGGTTTGGCACGGACTGGTGTATGTTTCTTCATGGTTTAAACTAACAGAATTGGTATTAGTATTAGCCAGCTACTTGTGGTATCGGAATTGGCCATATTGGGCATTATTTTACTGGCAAATATCGAAACCAATATTTTATGGTATATTGCTTTCTGGTTACCTCAAGATCTGATACACTATATGTGACACATATTGATGTCGTTGATATTTAAAACCTTGTTTTTTTTTTTTTTTGGTGAGGAGGGGAGTGCGTGTTGGGATTGGATCTGTCTCCCTCGTACCTAGAAAAATATCCAAAAAGTTTGCATATTTACATACTCTAATAGTCTAATTTTGATTGACGAACTAGCACCCCTTTAGTACATGCATCACCCAATGCTTAAGATACCAACGAAAAGCAACATGCTCTTCTTTGTAGTTATGGGTCCATCTTTATTAAACTGATTAGTGCAGAGAAATTCTCTTAAAATCTTCCTGAGCTCGAAATTTCGTAGTCATGTGCATCATGTGCAAAACACTAGTTTTATAACTTTATTAACTTGAAGATGTTGAGGGTGACAGAAGAATCTTGTCTGTTTGTTAGGTGTGACAATCAACAATGATTGATTTAAGTTTGAAATGCAGATCATTGTTTTATCAAGATACATTTTAAATTGTTTTATTAAGATGCACTCAAATTTTGATTGTATGATGCCTCAATTTTATTTATTTATTATTTATTTGGATGGAGGTTGTAGTCCAGTGATGCCTATTGGTCAACTTGATTACTTGTGAGTAGTTTGGACAGGCCATGCTGCTTTGGCATAAGGGAAGTCTAACATGTACATGGCAACCTAGTGATGCACAAAAATTTCGAAAAGGACAATTTTCCCAAAAAAAAAAAAAAACTATTTTTTGGTATAAAAGACAACTAAATTTTTTCTCAAATCTTATAAAACGACTGAGTTCTGGTCACATCAGGGAAACTTAGTTACTGTCCTTCTTTAAAACAAATTTACGAGAACCTGATGTTAGGAACCATAGTTTCATTTTTGACAAAAATTTGAACTGGGGTTTGGGATCCTCGGGTTGTGAAACACATGCACTTCAAAGTGTGTCGTGTCTATATCAGATATGTATCAGATATGTATTATTGGACATCATTACTTGCATGATGCTTATCGATATATATCAGACACATCTAAGCTATATGGACACTTACATGTTGAAGTTGTATCCACTTTCAAAAAATCATACAGATCATATATCTTTCAAAAAGTCACAAATATGTTTTGAGTACTATATAGTCATGCATTCCCCAAAAAGACAAATAATTCTCTTAACTTAAAAGAGATACTAAGTTAATAGGCTCCAAATGCTTTGCAAATATAGAGCTTTCAAATATTTTATTCAATATGCTAGTGCATTGAACAATTCGATTCGTTTCTCTAATTTAGTTAATTGATTAGAATTTATATTTAAGTTATTAAGGTTTTTTTACTTTTCTTTTTACTTCAAAGAAAATATGTTCTTTAACAATTACAAGTTTTAATGCGCATTATATATAACACATGAATAAATATATCCATATTTACATTACCGTGTCCCTGCACCCCGTGTCCCTGCTTTTTTAGGTTTAACTGTGTCTCCCTATATATATCGTGTCATATCCTTGTCCTATATCTGTGTCCATACTTCATAATCCTCTTGGTTTAAAAGTATATTATATTTTGTCTTCATAGACCCAAGGTTGCCAACCCCAGGTCTTAATGTGTGTATTAATTTGAACCCGTAGTTGTCAACTATGCATCCAAGTTTAACTACAAATTAGGACCAGGGTTGCTAACCCGAGATTTTTTTTTTTTTTTTTTTTTTTAACACGGTGATAAAGCACCAACTTGAGGGTTACCAACCCCGGGTTGAAATAGGAATTTAAAAAAAAAAAAGAAAAAGTCCTTTATATCACATATCGCAACATATTCCTCGAAACAATTTTAGACCAAGGATTTTCCCAGGTTTGAGAACTCCAGGTTTGACAACCCTGGGTCTGAAAATTTTGAAAAATGAACCCGGGGTTTGCAATCCAGGGTTCTCATAAATTCTAAAAGGATATAATGACCAAGTTCAGGCTTTGTTTTTCGATGGACCAGAACTTGGTTATTTTTTAAGATTGAATTAAAGAAGTAGACTTCTTTATTACAAAATCGCCATTCAAAAAGTACACGCAAATACAAGTATCACATTGATACGTTATGCCCACACGTGCATCCGACACGACGCAACCTCACAATATAAGCATCCTTTCCACATAGATGACAAGGTTTAGGTTTTTTTACGTAATGCTTCTGTGTCATTGCTGTATTCAAATACATGCATCCAACTCCCCCTGCTCATCTTTTTGTAGGACGAGAATGATGAGGCTTATCTCGAAACATTCAATACCGCACCTGATACTGAACCTGATGAAGATGTTGATGAAGATGTTGACAATGCCAACTATGACAGCAGCAACAATGGCGATGAAGATATTTATGCCGGGGAATACAGAGATGGTTATGGGGACGGGATGATCAACAATATGCTCCCACAAATAAATTTCTGCAACGATGAGCCAAATCAAGAGGATACTGTTTCTGTTTCACCCGAAGAGTGTACATAAATCAAGAGGATACTTCACGATAAACTAGGGTTTACAAGAAATGGATTCATGCAAGTATTGGAGATGCATGCTGATATCTCGCGCTTGTCAATTCTGAGTAAAACTGAAGTTAAAAGTTTGTCCAAGAGTTGGGGACCTCTCCAGATTGAGATTAGAAAGCTTATGTCTTGTCCCTACTTAGCGTTCAAAATACTGTAGATCCTAAGTTTCTTACCAAGGAATTTCTATAAAAAGAAGTTTTCTTTCTAATTCTTTCATACTTATGAGATCTTTGGTTATCTAAACAATGAAAATATCTTATGAGGAGCATATGATGCCCGAATTTCTGCATATTGGATAGGATCTCCTTGCTTTTTATTGTTGGTCAAGCCAACTGGCTAAGTACATAATTCTCTCATAGAATGCAGAAGCATCAATTTATGCAGTAACAATTTCATATTGGTGCTAATGGCCAATTTACATCATCTCTTCTCTGTATTTGTGAGAGATTTCGAGTAGTGTTGTAAAAAAAAATGTATGTGTGAGTTTGACTAGTACATGAAATATTAATGTCTTGGTCTGTCTTATTTGGCCACTTTGTTAGACATTGCTGATGAGTATCTGCTTTTATATATCATCATGATTAGAGAATTTGCATACAAAATTATTTGAATAACCGCTATAGAATCTTCAAAAAGTGGTAAATTGTCTCCCTTGGTTTTTCATTTTTCCCCTCCATTTTTCTCAGGGAAACTTAAACTACACAAAGATCACCACTGCAATATTCCTTATTTATTGAACAAGATAAAACCATTATGGTTTTCTTCTTTTTTGCACCCACTCAATGATATGAAGATAAATTTGCCTTGATCCAAATTAAAAGAAGATAAAATTTAAACATGGACAAGAAAAAAAAAAAAAAAAAAGAATGAAAATGTCAATCATAAAGTTCAATTGGATCCAAACATACCAAAGACTATGTAGGTTTTTGTACCCATTCCAAATCTAGGGTGTTGACTTTTAAAAAAACTCTTTTAGATTATGATCATAACCCTTTTAGTGTTTACTCATACCTAATTTCTTGGATATTAGTTTTTGGTCCTCCATCAATTGACACAAATTTTAATGGTTTTTAATGAGTAAACATTTGTTTTTACCTGGTGAAAGTGTAAATGAATTTCAAAATTTATCAAATTTAATCTTATTAAAGCTAAAGAGATAGATATTCTAATTCTTAAAAAAAAAAATTTAAAATATTGGATTACTATATTTTTTGTTTTAGTTTACGTAATTTTTCCTGAGTTGACGGCTCACCTATAGTAATCCACACACACGTACGTACACACACACATATGGAAAAAGTGTACTAAAGGTGATGCTATAGGGGAGTTGGTTATGAAAACACTCTAAATCCCAACATAGAAAGTGTATGTAAATGATCCAAATTGTTAATTGTAATTTCCACAAACATAAATAGTGGTTGTGGATCTTTACACACGCACACTTATGTATATATGTGTACATATACATATATACACACACTCAGATATATATATATATATATATACACACACACACACACATACACACACACACACATACATATCCATATATATATACACATATACATATACATACATATAAATATTAATACATACATATATATACACACACACACAATATATATATAGACATATATGTGTATCTATAAACACACACTCACACATACACATATATACATATACATTAATATATAAGTCAAACACCAAAGATTTTTCCATGGAGATGAACTCTTAGGTATCTCTCGTTCTAAAAGTATAATAGGCTTCTTAGATATTTCTCATTCTAAAAGCATAATAGGCTCCTCAGAACTCAAATAGGAGGTGGAGCACATATTATTTTGCGGACCAACACTTATTACAATTCAAGCTTTGCATTAGAGAAAGTTTCCAATACATATAGAGAAACACATAGATAATGAACCATACGATCTACAGAGATGAGATGTAGTACAATTTGGTCAGTGCCTCAAACTAAATTAGTCTTTCCTAAAGTGATAGTGAAACTTTCTTGTCCTAAATAATAAATAAGTAAGCCAGTTTAGTTCTACTCGGGTTTCAAATTCGAAATTGAAAACCAACTAAATTATTTCAGTTTGATTTTACTTATTCAGGTTGATTGTGGTTGGTTATTTTGGTTTTAACCTAACTCTACTCACTGTTGTTTAAGATGTTGAATTAAATGGTCTAGTCGGGAATCAAAAGAGGACAAGGGAGATACATATGTGCAAAGCAATGTCTTTATTCTTGATAGTAGTGCAAGTGCTCGCTTCATGATAGATTCATGAGTAGGGATGCTAATAGACGTGTCCATAGGTCAATTTTTGCTCCGTCCTATATAAAATTTTGAATTAAAAATAAAAATTTATTTTTCTAGCTCAAAATTTTATATATACAGCTTCAGAATTTGGCCCATGAATGTGTATATTACCATTCCTACTCATGAGTGAGAGTGTAGAGTCCCATGGGCACGAGGGTTTTTAGATTGGACATGAATCTTGGAGCCTTAGAGTGGTCACGAATGCCTTAGCAACATTAAGGGTTTTACTGACTCTATTACTTTCTTCAATCATAGTCGATTGGTTCGAAAATGTTAGTGGTCTTGCCAATAGCGAGATCTTGGTGACTATTGCCAAATTTAGATCAGGCCTTTTCGACCATATTGTTTTAGCAAAGTTAAGAGCCTTGCTGACACTATTGCTTTTCTTGACCATAATCGAATAGCTTCAGAAATGTTAGGAGACTTGCAAATTATATTTCCGTAACAAAATTTGGTATCTTGCTTATCCTAGTGCTTTCTTTGACCATATTTTTGCTTCAAAGTGTTTCGGAGGAATGTGTTGTAAAGTATTCATAAAAAAAACTTACTTATGAGTTTTTGGATAATTGTTTTGAAGTGTCTTTAGAACAACTCAAAATACCTTAATAGGTATTCAAAATACCTTAATAGGTATTTTGGAGTGATTTTTAAAACACTCCAAATCGAGGTGTTTAGAGTTTTCTGAATTACTTGTCCAAAATACCCTCTTTCTTGCTCGTTCCAACTCTTTCCTTTTTTTTTTCCTAATTCGTTATATTTGTCTCTTACATGTTTATAAAATTCACAAAAAACCCATTAGAAAACTGAACTCCTAAATGCAAGCTTAAACACCGTAAAATCTATGATCACAACACTCTAAAATACATGCTGCCAAAATACTCCAAAACATACATTTTAAAAATACTCCTGAACACGTTGTTTTTAACATCTAAGTATTAGGTAAGGGTCTTGCCACCATACTGCCTTAGCAACATTAGGGGCTTTGTTGACCCTATAGTTTTTTTTTTGTATTGATAGTTGATTGGTTTGGAATTATTTGGGGTCTTGCCAACCTATTACCTCAATAATATTTGGGTTCTTGCTGAAAAGGCGCTTCATGTTTTTTCTTACTGAGCGAGCCCTAAAATTTAGGAGGGGAAATTATTTTTGTTCTAATTTTTGGGGCTCACTAAGAAAAATATGGGGCGCATCTAGTAACTCTCCTCTTGCTGACCTTATTACTTTTTTCAACTGTAGCCGGCTAGTTTGACAATATTAACTTCCATCTCTCCCATAGACGATGATAATATTTCATACAAAAATCTCCATAACTAATTGGGTCAGTTAGATGATGAAAGAGGCGAGTCAATGACGCTCCCCACCTACATTGAGCATGCACACATCGATCATCACATGCACTATGAAGGAATAATGTTACTAGGAACGATTTGGATCCCAACCAAAGACCCTCTACGCTTAAATCATTGACTTTAAGAGGTAGGCTAGCTAAAAATAGTAAATGCAATGTCTTGTGTGTTTGCGAGAATGATAATATCATGAGTCTATTTATAGGATGATGGAGCGATAGTTTGGTTATTTACGGTGGATCCATATCTATGGACATGGGTCCAATAGTATTATGCATGCGTAATCACTTATCAGCCTTGTACAATGCTTGCTATGGGCCTCTTGCTAGGCCACTCTAATGGATCACTAAATCTTTATAATGCACATTATACTATTTGAACTGGGCTAAAATCAGTGTTGGGCCCACTTTTATTTGCAGTAACAAGTTACACAATCAATATTCATTTTTCTTATTGGTTAACGTGTGTGTCCAAATTTAATAATAGAAATTAATATGTGAATTTCTTTTTTAGGAATACATATAAAAGTGGCTAAAAAACTAATGTTGGCACAAAATATCACTATTCAGAATACAAAAACTACTACTATTAGTTTTCTCAAATTTTATGCAGATGGCAAAGAATACTCAGCTCCTACAATATCACAAAATAACTTTGGTAGGAGTGCACGTGCGCACGGGCACTGTATACACACACATACAAATGAGATTATAGGATATGAGCTCCCAATTCAGTTAAGTTATGTGAATTGATGGTAGAAAAGTAATAATCTCATTATTTTTCTCTTCAAATTTTTTTAGAATCGTGATTTCTATTTTGTTATCTTCTTTAAAATCAAATTTCAAGGGTTTTGAAATTTATATGCCCTTCATCAATTACAAATTGTTATATTTACTAAAAATCATTAATTTTGTACCAACTTGATTGAAAACCAAATCAAAACTACAACCCAATTGGGTAAGAGTGAACCCTAAGGGGTTGAGATCAAATAAAAAAATTATTAGAGATAGTGGAAATAGACTGCAGCTTATATAACATATGTGAAGCAGCAGCTCATTTCCATTATATATATATAGGGATTACTGTAGGCCAATGACCAGCTCAGAAAAAGTTATGCGAGATAGTGGCAAAAAAAATATAGTGATCAAAGGTTTTTCTTCAAACTTTTCTAAAATTAGTATCTCTACCTTCTTAATTTTAATAAAATTAAAGTTCATAAAATTTGGAGTTCATTTATACTTTGAACAGGTGGATTAAAAAAATTATTCATTGAAAACTGCTAACATTTTTATCAACTTAATGGAGGACCAACTTAAAAAATTTGGTATGAGTTAACCCTAGGGGATTGAGATCATAATTCGGAAGAAATTTTTTCAATTTTTTTTTTTGGAGATAGTAAAAATGAACTGCAGCTCAGGAAAAGTTATGCGAGCTGGTGGTAAAAAAAAAATATAGTGATCCAAAGATTTTTCTTCAAGCATTTCTAAAAATAGTATTTCTACCTCCTTAACTTTAATAAAATTAAATTTTATAAAATTTGGAGTTCATTTACACTTTCATCAGGTGGATTAAAAAAAATTATTCATTAAAAACCGCTAAAATTTTTATCAACTTAATGGAGGACCAACCTAAGAAATTTGGTATGCGTTAACCCTAGGGGATCGAGATCATAATTTGGAAGAAATTTTTAAATTTTTTTTTTTTTGAGATTGTAAAAATGAACTGCAGCTCAGGAAAAGTTATGCGAGCTGGTGGCAAAAAAAATATAGTGATCCAAAGATTTTTCTTCAAACTTTTTTCTTAAGTTAGTATTTCTACCTTCTTAATTTTAATAAAATTAAATTTTATAAAATTTGGAGTTCATTTACACTTTCATCAAGTGGATTAAAAAAAAATTCATTGAAAACTGCTAAAATTTTTATCAACTTAATGGAGGACCAACCTAAGAAATTTGGTATGAGTTAACCCTAGGGGATTGAGATCATAATTCGGAAGAATTTTTTAAAGATTTTTTTTTGGGGATAGTAAAATTGAACTGCAAGTCAGGAAAAGTTATGCGAGCTGGTAGTAAAAAAAATATAGTGGTCCAAAGATTTTTCTTCAAACTTTTCTAAAATTAGTATTTTTACCTCCTTAACTTTAATAAAATTAAATTTCATAAAATTTGGAGTTCATTTACACTTTCATCAAGTGGATTAAAAAATTATTCATTTGAAACCGCTAAAATTTTTATCAACTTAATGGAGGACCAACCTAAGAAATTTGGTATGAGTTAACCCTAGAGGATCAATATCATAAATCGGAAGAATTTTGTTTGAAGATAGTAAAAATAAACTGCAGTTTAGCTAATTTGCATGAGCAATCACTCATTTCCATTATATATATATATATATATATATATATATATATATATATATATATATATATATATATATATATATATATATATATATATATACATATATATACACATATATATACATATATATACATATATATACATATATATATATATATATATATACATATATATATATATATATATATATATATATATATATATATATATATATATATATATATATATATATAAGGATTACTGTAGGTGAGACGCCAGCTCAGGAAACGTTACGTGAGTTAGCGCCAAAATTATAATGATCAAACAATTTTTCTTCATTTTTTTTTTACAATTCTCCTTAATTTCTTTCGGATTAAATTTCATAAATTTTGGAGTTTATTTATTCTTTCAACAAGTGCATACAAAATATTTATTCATTAAAAACCTTTAATTTTGTGTTAACTTGATGGATGACCAAATCAAAACTAAAACCCAAGAAATTGGGTATGAGTGAACCCTAGGAGGTCAAGATCATAATCCAAAAGAATTATTGAAGATAGTGAAAATGCACTGCAGCTCAGGTAAATTTTTTCATTTTTCTCATATATATATATATATATATATATATATATATATATATATATATATATATATATATGATTACTGTAGGTGAGCTGCCAGCTCAGGAAAAATCACGTGAGCTAGCGGCAAAACTATAATGATCTAATGATTTTTCTTCAATATTTTTTAACAATTACTATCTCCACCTCCTTAATTTCTTTCAAATTAAATTTCATAAATTTTATAGTTCATTTACCTTTTCATCAAGTGCATACAAAATGTTTTATTCATTGAAAACTGTTAATTTTGTGTTAACTTAATAGATGACCAAATCAAAACTAAAACTCAAAAATTGGGTATAAGTGAACTCTAAGTGGTTGAGATTATAATCCAAAAGAAAATTTTTAAAAAAAATTATTGGAGATAGTAGAAATGAACTGCAACTCAGATAATTTACGTGAGCTGTCAGCTCATTCCATCTCTCTCTATGTGTATATATACACACACACACACTTTTAAAAATTTAAAAAGAAAAAAATGAAGTACACACACATATATATGTATGTATGTATGTATGTATATGTGTGTGTATATTTCATTTTTTTCTTTTTAAATTTTTAAATGGTTTTCAATGGAAATAAACTTGCATAATGCTAGCTCTACTTTATTTTTTGGTCGCCAGCATTATGCCCTGAGGTAAGATCTTTTTTCTATAATTGTTTTTTTATTTTAGAAGGAAAATATTTCTCTCTCTAGAATGTGCAACCTTCATGTTTGAACTGCAATTCTAGATAATCTAGCTTATCTTGAACAGTTCTTTCAACTCCCTATCTTCTCATTGAGTAGGTGGGAAGGGAGTGAGAGAGGGGCGAGACATGAATAGTTATATGAAAAGAATTATAACTTGATAGGTTTTACTCAGAGATTTAAACAAAATAATTATATCCAATCAATTAAATCAATTTAAGCCAATATAACCACAAGAAACACACAGTTTTAACTTGGAAAACCCCTTAAAAAAAATAAACTTAGAATAAAAATTGCATACTGATGAAATTGCTTTTACAATTGTTCATTCTCACAACTGATAGATACCCACAGTTACTTGTAATAATCTAAGAATCTATATTTCTAAGTTACTCGACACCCACAAATTACAAACCTTAATCTTAATCATTACAAGTGATAAATCTATTCACAGTATAGAGAAAACGATGATCATAAAGATTATAGACATCAACAAAATTAATGGATCATATTAATATTGACGTCTAGATATTGAAGATGATAAATATGAATTTATTTCCAAAAAAGAAGGGATCCAAATAATTCTTCAAACTAGTTTTTAAGAAATTCTTTGATCTATATAAAGCCTCCACAAAGTCTCCAAAAATATGTCCCATACATTTCTTCAAAGTTGCTTTTATAGCTAGGTAGGTTTGTTGGAAGGAAATTCTAATAAAAAATAAATCCTTAAATCATCTTAAAACACCCAAAAATCCCTGTCGAATCTGTAATTTTTGATTCTGAGCTACCAGTGGGTCATACTAAGCCATTGGTTGGCTACCCTAAGCGCCAATCTTAGAGTTATCTTTTATGTTTAGTGCATTGAGCCACCGGTGGGTTCATTGTAGGGCAACCATTGGACCACCATCGGAACCTCAGGTTCAGCAGAAAAACCCATAATAATTTGCCAATATACTTTTAGGATTTCAAGTATTTCTTTATTATTTCAGTAAATTAACGGAAAAATATGTCAATCTCAACTTATGAGTTTGGAGTATGTTGTAAATATAAGACTTGAAGGACACATTTGTAATTATTGATGATGTAAGGGATACAAAGGTAAAAATCCTAAAAATTAAAAAGAGTTGTTTCCTGGAAAATTCTATTTGCGCACGGCAATTTACTCTTTAAATTCTATTTGCGCACGGCAATTTACTCTTTACGCCCTTGTTACTTTTTACACCCACCTCCTATTTTGAAATACCACTATTTTACTATCTGTGTCTAAATTTTTTCCAACTTTAACCCTCCCTCTTAAAGTGAGGGCCAGAGGGAAGATCGAGTGAGCCTGCAGGTGGTGGGCCTTCTGGCGAGATCTCGTCGGCGAGAGGCCACGGGCGACTGATAGTAAACGCTCTAAGCCCACCATGGCTATCTTCTCCCAACTGATAGTAATCTCTCTCTCTCTCTCTCTCTCTCTCTCTCTCTCCCCCCGTGACCAGGCCCGGTCCTAACGTTTTAGAGGCCCGGGGCGAAATGAGAAAGAGACCCTAACAAGTTTTATTAAAATTTTAAATAAATATTTTCATTACTAAAATTAAAATTTAGTATATAGTTTTGCCATTACAAAAACTAATCATAATTTATAAAAAGCAATTCTTTCGGGCATTCCTACATGCAAAATCCTCAATAATAATAGTATCAAGATCAATACTGTCCAACATTTCCTTCTCAATACATAAAATTGCCAAACCATTCAACCTTTTTTGTGACATTGATGACCTCAAATAGGTTTTCAGTAATTTCAACTTTGAAAAACTTTTCTCTACTGATGCAACAGTCACAGGTACTGTCAATAAGATTCGATAAGCAATAGAAATATTAGGATAGCAATCTGCAATTTTGACATACTCAAGAATTTCAACTGATGACATTGACATATTTGGCAGAGTCATTTTCAACACTTTTAGTTCAGAAAAAAATCATCTAAATCCACATCCGACACATTGTTATGAGAAAAAGTATTGGCAAAATTAATACAACTCTCTGAATTCATTATCATCTAATGACTTCAATTTTTTTGAATCCAATAAGAATCCAAAAATATTTTCAAATATCTTTAATTGCTCAAATCTATTATTCAATGAAGAAATCGCCATATCAACAATGACAAAAAAATAATTGATTCTAAATGACTCCTCGTCTGATTGCATTTCTTCTTCATTATCATTTTCATCAAATTGTCTTTTCCTAATAATACGACGTCTTATTGGAAATGTAGGCTCTAAATTCATCTCACATACAATGTTTTTGACAGTATTTATACTAGATACAAACCCTTCATTTCTATATTTTTCAAAAAATTCCATTACACCTTCTAATTTATTCATGGTAGCATTAATGCACATAGATTTAGATTGCAGCTTTTTGCTCACCATGTTAATTGCAAATAGAATATCATACCAAATGACCATACCAAGGAAAAACTCAAAATACTCAAGTGCACTAACCAAACTTTCCGCTTCACTCTTTGACTTTGCATCATCACAAGATTTTGATAACTCTGACAAAGCCAACCTTATTTGAGGAGCTTGAAATCTAATAGCTTTGACACTTTTTATTCGACTCTCCCAACGAGTATTGGACAAAAATTTCACAGTTATGTTTGAAACATTATCAAGTAAAACCTTCCATCTTTTAGAAGAGCCAGAAAATAAAATATATATGCGTTGAACAATCCCAAAAACTGAAACAGTTTTAACACAAGAATGTGCCATATCACAAAGAGTAAGATTAAGATTATGACAAGCACATGGCATATATAACGCTCTCGGATTTATTTCAAGTAACCGGTTTTGTACCCCTTAGTGTTTTCCCTTCATATTAGAACCATTATCATAACCTTGATCTCTCACATCATCAATATCAAGACCAAGAGACTTAAGTACGCTTAATAATTCATTGAAAAGTCCTAAACCGGATGTATCATCCACCTTTAAAAACTCTAAAAAATACTCCTCTACTTTTGTTTTGTTAGTAGACATATTCACACATCGTATTACTAGACTCATTTGTTCTTGATGGCTCACATCGGGGTACAATCATGAATAACAGAAAAATATTTAACCTCTTTAATAAATCTTATGATGGAACTTTTAACACCATTGGCCAAAAGAGAAATTAACTCATTTTGAATTTTGTGACCAAGATAATGATGACGAATTTCATGATTTTGAATGCGTCTAACATGATCTTGCATTATCACATCAAATTCTGCAATCATCTCAATTAATTCCAAAAAATTACCATTACCATCTTGGTAAAGTTTCTCATTAGATCCTCGAAAAGGCAGATTATATTTAGAAAAATATTTCACAACAGAAATTATTCTTAATAAAATCTATCTCCAACGCTCTTTCTCCTTTATAATTTCTTATTGTAAATCTTTATCAATTGTTTGATTTTTGCTTAATCTTACTCTTAGTTCATTCCAAAATTTTATGTTGGTCATATGCTCAATACTATTCTCATGTTCTTTGAGTCTTTCACCAAGATGCCTCCAATCTCTAAATCCATTAGTTGCTAATGCAGTTTTATTATTATTAGATTTAAACAACTTACAACAAAAACAATATACTTTATCCACATGTTTAGAATAAACCAACCATTTTCAATCACTAGTCTCTTTATTACTTAACTTCCTAGTATAATAACATTATGAAAAATGCCTAGATGTGTTATCTAAAAGAAATACAAAATTCAATTCTCTAATAGGCCCTTTTTTAACCAAAATGTCTCTTAATTTATTATCAAGATTATCCCAATTTCTAGGATCATAAATATCAAAAGAATGGGTTAGTTGTTCGTCAACTATTACATTTTCAATAATAGATTCATTTGGTACATCATTATGCTCACTCAAATTATCAATATCCTCATTATTTTGATTTTGTTCATTTACATTTTTAACATTATCATCACTTAATCCATCCAAATTTTTTTTAGAGGAACTTGTTATTTTAATAAATTTATCCATAGCTCCTCTTTGTGATTGTATTAACTATTCTATTTGTTTTCTTTTTTTTCTTTTTTCACTCCCAGACAAATGTTTTTGAGAAAATATTTTTTTAAGAAAAAATATAACAAAATTATATAAGAAAAAAGAACAAAAGTATTTTGAAAAGAACCAAGCATCAGAATGCCAGAATAGCTGGGAGCCAACACATTCGACAACCTAATAACAAAAAATATTTATAGAGATAAAGAGAGGGAGAGGGATGAGATATTGGTTTAGTGTGGATTTTATTTTGGAATGGAGTGTTAAAAACAAGCTGTTTGAAATAAATTAAAATTAAAAAAAAACTAGCCGTTGCACCTTGGGCGGCTGGGCCCCCTTTAGATTTGGGGCCCTGGGCAGGTGCACAGCCTGCACCTGTCCAGGGCCGGCACTGCCCGTGACTTTTGCTTTTGAAAAGCACGTTGCAATCGCTCTCTCTCTCTCTCTCTCTCTCTCTCTCTCTCTCCTCACTCCTCCTCCTCCTCCTCCTCATCCCTCTCATTCTCGCTCTCAACGATGAAGCACTTGCCCTCCTCTCCTTCAAGTCCTTCATCGAAAATGACCCAACAAGCTCTTTCTTCAACTGGAACTCATCCTCCTCCGACCCCAACGCCAACCCCTGCTCCTAGAATGGCGTCACTTGCAACAAGCTCTCCGCCGTCATCTCCCTCTCCCTCCCCAAGTCCAACCTCTACGGATCTCTCTCCTCCTCTCTCTTCTCCGGCCTCCCCTCTCTATGCCACCTCAACTTCTGCAACAACTACCTTTATGGCCCTCTCCCATCGTCCCTCTCCTCGGCCTCCGCCCTCCAAAGTTTGGTTCTTTGCGGCAATTCGCTATGTGGGTCCCTCCCGCCCAACCTCGGCAACCTCTCCTTCCTCCAAATTTTGGATCTTTTCTCCAATTCCTTCAATGGGTCGATACCCAATTCGCTAACCGAGTGCAAGAGGCTTAAAACCCTCTATTTGAGCCGTAATAACTTCACTGGCCCTCTGCCGTTTGGGTTTGGGAGATGGGGGTTGGAGGTGGAGGGAGGGGAGGATGCGGGTGGGGCCGGGGTGAGGAGGTTGATAGGTGACGAATGGTAACTTAGTCAAAAAAATAAGTGGCAAATTTATAATTATATACAAGTTTTAAAACAATGCATGAAAAATAAATTTCCGTGTGCAAATAAAATTTCCCTTGTTTCCCTCAACCCCTCCTATTTCTAAGTACCCCACTTGGAAAGTTCACTTTTATAATAATTTTGCCATTAAATTTTTGGGGAATTTCAAAATTTTCCCATTAAACTTTTACCATAAGGTGTCTCCGGTAGTGAGATCTTTAGAAATTAGGGGTGCATGTAGAATTTTCCAATTTATAAAAGGAGGTTCTAGGGGCACAACCAAAATTTCTATGGGCCATCCCATGAGAAGTTCGCAAATACTGCAAGTTTACCGCTAAATTTTATGGATAATTTTGCTCTCATCTTAGCAGTCGATGCACATCCCATCCATACCGCTATGAAAACTCATATCTTATTGCTCTCTCGATCACGATTGGGTCAAAGGAGTGAAGGCTCAAACCCTTCCGCCTCCTCCTCCCCATCCCGGTGGATCCAGACATTCGAACCGGAACGACAGAGTGCCTTGCCAGAGGTGCGTGGGAGGAATCCCCAACTCAAAAGTTATCATTTTTTATTGCATAAATCACATATACATTTATAGTATTACAATTCTAATATACATATTTCTATTCTATAATTTCTATGCAAATTTAAAATATTACAATATAAATATCATATTTAAATATTTTGTTATTGACTTTTGGAGTTTAAAATAAAAATAATAATATTTTATTCAATCCAAAGAAAGAGAAATTGCCTTCACTCGGGCATTGAGCTGTTCATTTCTAATGGTCACAATCTTTATAATTGAAAACTAAAAGTTTGAAAGGGAGCGGAACTATAAAATTGAGGATTTTGAAGAGATAATCTCTAATTTTTATCCTATCATAGAATAGTTTCTCATTTCAAACAAAAAAAAAAAAAAAAACCTTTTATCCTATATTGAAAATTTTCTTTTTCTTATTCATGATAGATAACTATTATAATTTTATCTTTGCCTGTTTTATGGCCTGGACATAGAGAATTAAAGTAGAATGTTTTTTGTGTAATGAACCAATTGCTTCTTAGTCTGACATTTTTTAAAATAAATTTGCTTTCATAGATTTATATGAATTAGTGTCTTAAGACACTTTGGTTAATTTCTTAATAATTTATAAGTGAGAATAAGACTTTTGCGGCCAAAAAAACAACAAATGTGATGGACTTTTGCGGCCAAAAAAACAACAAATGTGATGCCTCTGTTTTAAGGGCATGTTCATAATCTAGTTTTTCTCTAGTACTATCGCAAAATGAAAAATAAAAAGAAAATATTTGAATAAAAGAATCCAGTGTGCAAGTATTTGGTGAACACTATTTATTATTTTCAGTCTATTTTCCAAATTCACGAACCAAGTGGTCTCTTAGTTAGGTACTATTTTGTATTTGGACTAATACATAAGGTTAGGTTTAGACGAGTTCCTAACAACAACTTGTGTTGGAAGGTGATGTACAAGATATCCTAACTCAGTCTATGTAGCAAGCTAGAATCACTCATCACCTTCTTTCCATGATACCCTTCTTTCCATGATACTCGCATGCTACACAGTTATTTTCATGAGATATGTATTCTTCATATGTGGAGGAATGGTAATATGTATGTTGATTTTGTTGCTACTAAGAAATTCCATTTGGATCCAAAAGTTATTTAGTACGAGAATTTTCCTAAATGACATATGAAGCAGGTGATAAGTGATGTATTTGATTTTCGTGATGATAGAATGTAATCCTTGAGCCTATTACTTAGGAAAAAAAAAATCCCATTATCTCATGAAATACATGGGAAATTCTATTCATGCACCCCACTTGTTTTAAGATGATCATATTTTTCAGTTGGGAATTAGTATTTCGAGTGATTTTCATAGCAATCGGAGGTTAGTCCTGAACGAGTTTGAAATCGATCGATTAATTTTCAATTAGATCAAAAATATAATTATAAAAAAATAATGACAAATTTATAATTTTTTATAATTTTAAAGGGTGTCGGCACACGCGTAGCAAAGTGATGTGCGTGAGTAGAATTTCCCGGAACACGGGCAAGGGCCCTATAAAAAAATAATCTTCTATTTGTTCACATGCTCTGAGAAACGTTAATTCCCACGTGCTTACATTTCTTTTACCACGTTTTTTTTTTTTCCTAAAAATCAAATTGACCACGTGGTTTTTTCTTTAAAAACGAAAACTTCAACTCTGAATCACGCGGGATTGCCGTTGCCGCTTCGTCAACGGGAATTCTAAATGCGCACCGTATTTTACTTGGTAAGCACCATTTTCCCCATGTTATAACTCACTTTCTATGGGATGTGGTGCTCACTAGGTAAAATGTGGTGTGCATTTAGAATTTCCCCTCGTCAGCTCCGTTTGCAAGAATTCCTAATGGAAACAGTAAAAGTAAGACTATTTATATTATTTCACTTCTTGTTTGGTTAAGAAGAGAATTAGAAGTTATTTTTATTAGAATGATATAAATTTTATGTAGCATCCCAATTTTTTCTTTTCTCTTCCCTTCATTTTTTTTTTTAGTAGAAGTGCTTTTGAAATTCATAAAAAAAATAATATATTATTTTTTTTATAGTTTTACCTTATTACTTTTCAATTCTATTCAATTAACAAATATATTAGTATTATTTTTTATTTAATTTGATAATAAAATAATATTTTTTATATTTTATTTTTTGATTTAAAAAATAAGCTTACAAATACTTGAACTCTATTCAACAACTTTCTTTCTAGATTTTCATTTTTAAAGTTACTTCTATGTTTTTCTTGGTAACTTCTCCCCCTTCTAAAATCCAAACAGGGCGAGGGCTTTAATGGCTCAAGGTGTCTTCAACAAAGCTTTTCCCACCTTTATTTTTTTTCTCTGCAAAGTTCAGTTCTTTTTTTTTTTCCGTAGTTTTTTCTACAGATCGTGAGAAAGTCATGGTTTATGATCGAATTTGCTAGTTCATCAAAGAGGTAGATGTTTAAATTCTCTTTCGGCTCACTGGTTGTGAATAGGGTTTCTTCTTCTTCTTCTGTTTTTTTCCTTGTGATAATCATTGAAGTTGTTGATTTTTGAGATTGTTTGATTATTTTATTGGTTTCCAAGTGAAAAAGTTATGATCTTTATTACTTTTCAAGTTTTGCTGCAAAAAAAAAAAAAGGAAGCGCCTTTTGGGGAGGAGATGCGAAATAATTTTGTTCAATGTGCAGATAAGGTGCTTGTCTATATGCCCAAGTGGAGAAATGATGCAGGTTTGCAGTAAATAAACTTAATAACAGTTTTTTTTTTAATATATTTTATTTTAGCCTGGTGACATTAATACAGCTAATGTATTAATATGTGATTTGTTGTCGATATATGATGAACGAACCAGACTGAACAATTGGAGAGGAGAAAGGGTTCAACGTTTGGTTATGCTCTCATTCACGTATTACAATAAACATATGAAATATATGAATCAAATTTGCTTGATTCATGGTCTTTAAAAAGAAAAAAGAAAAAAAAAAATGAAATTTGGGTTGTATAGGATTATTTGTATTCGTTTATGTCCCCATATCTCAGGCTCGGACTGTTCTGGTCCATGTCCAGCTGCTTTCGAGTTGGTTTGATCACGAGCAGTACCTTATGTTGCCCTGAATAATGATTGGAATGCCCTGACTTAGATATGCAATTTAAGGTTGCAAATGAATCTTTGAGAAGTAGGTGAAACTTGATGGATCTATGAGAAGCCAAAGAACGGTTTATTGGAGTAGCAAATAGAATTTTTGCACCCCTCTATGGTGATTCTCCATTGCTGAGAAAGTTTGCACTTCCATAAATTTGTGATGGATGTCTAAAAAGGTCCTGCCTTTATGACCAAATGGCCGTACCAACTACCAAGCACATGCCAGTAACGAATAGTAAACTCCCTTCCAATGTTCTTTAACTACCGTCTGGAATTTTAAGAGAGAGGTTTTAGACAATTAAAAACGTAGCCATGTCGCTTACTGTAGAATCTCAACAATTTTCGCAAAGCAAAGGCCAACTAAGGACTATTTATCACTGAGCTTGCTGATGGAGCATGAGATCTGGAATCGTATTAGCAGTACATTTTGAATATGGCACACATAATTCCAAATTCATTGTTTTCTTAAATTCCTCTGTTAACACATTATTATCAGAATGTTCTTAAAGTTTAAACAGTACCATTCTTGACTCCAACATGCTTATCTTTGCCAGATAAAACTCTTCTTGAGACTTCTATATTTGTTTTTATTAAGATGCTTAGAAAAGAAAATTGAAAGTATTACTTACTATTTGACCGTTCTTTATGTCAATTTTGTGGTTGAGACTGTCTTATTTTGTTCTCCTATATTACTTGTTCCCCCCATTTTCGTTTACCTTAAGTTCATTTTTAGCTCTTCAGATTGAACCATTGGCATATCTTGGTTCTTAGTTATCCCATTATTATTTGTTCTTATGTCATTATTTTGTTTCATTTGCGTTATTTTGGCTAGATAACTTTATGATTAGTTGTTACTTAACATGCATATTTGTCAACTTCATGTCGCGCCTTCACCTTCTATGTATGAGAGCCCCAAACACCATCAATAGTCTCATGTGGCAAACCCTTGTGATAATGCGCAAGGGCGGTAGGAGAATGTTTAAAATAGTAATAATGGTAATGTAACATTTTGTTTGCATTACGTTTGTTGGTGGTAAAAAAAATTCAAAAAGAGGAAAATCAATAGTTTTGCGGCCAAGTGAATGCGAAGCTATTGATTAGCTTCGCGTTGTTCAGAACTTAGTTCTGCGTGAAGAGGTAAAACGCGAAGCTAAAGCCTTACCTCCGCATTCAGAGTATTTAACTCCGCATGAACAGATTTTCAGAATTCTAAATTGATTGTGATTGAGATTTGGGCTTATCCAATACCCGAATTGAGTCCAATCAGAATTCAAATTCAAGAGATTTTAAATCATGACTAAGATATTTGATTAGAATCCTTGATGAATACAAAAACCTTCTATTCTTATTCCTATAGAAACCTTATATTTCTATTCCTATGAAAACTCTCATAACTAACTAAAATCTATAAATATTCTCTTTAAGGAGACTTTAGGGATCCATCTTGAATAGATCTTTGATCTTTTTTATTGTTTCGGAATTCGAGTTACGCAAGAGAGCCTTGAATTCATAGAGATCAGCGAAGAGAGACCTAGAATCGGCCATCATCTTCTTCGAGTAGAAGATATTCACATCAGATCATCAAAAAGAGTTACTTGATAGATCACATCGCCACACAGAACCCACGTTTTATTATAAAAAAAACGATAAATTATAAATCCTCTCGTTTATTTTTCTTCTGTTTATCTTTCATTGTAATTACTGTATTCAATGGAGAAAAGCAAGATTTTTGTGGAGAACAAATTGGCGACCACAGTGGAAGAAATCTCTTTTACTAAAAAGAGATCATGGCGCAATCCGATATGAACAAAATTGGATCGGTCGTGGACGTGCTCATCGTTGAGATCGACCAGCAAAGGTATAAAGAATATCTCTCATCTGGATCAGGTGATCTGATCGAAACGCGGCGCTATCATCGCGTTATCTCTAATATCCGTAAATCAGATAAAAAGGAATTCACCGTTAATCGGAGATTCTTTGAGTCCGCGGATAGAACCCTAGATGATGTTCCTATTGTTGAAGAGAGCCAAGAGACGGGTCTCACCAAGACTCAACTTTGTAATCGAAATCGTCGAGCGAGGTGGAGAGCTCTCAAAGCCCGCATTAAATGCGAGGCAGAAGCAGAAGCAGAATGCGAGGCTATGACTTTACCTCGCGAAGTGGCTTGCGTTAATCGCAAGACTAACAAAAATCGCATTAAACGCGAAGTTAATTATACGCCAGCGTGTGATGGACTTTCTCCACGCGAGCCTACAGATCCTAGACATGAAACCAGAAAAATTGACAACACTCGCGTAAAATGCGAGGTTAATCTCAGAGGCAAGTCAACGTGTGAGAAAGACTCCACGCGAGGCTACTGAGCTCAACTATGAAACTGGCAGAGTTGCCAGAACTCACGTAAAACGTGAAGATAAGCTAGCGTGCAATGAAAATTATCCACGCGAGGCTATCGAACTTAAACAAAAACTTGAGCTAAGCGTTAAACGCGAAACCAAGGATTCTTGTGTAAAATGCGAAGATAAGCAAGCGTGCAGTGAAAATTCCCCACGTGAGGCTATTAAACTTAAACAAAAACTTGAGCTAAGTGTTAAACGCGAAGCTAAGGACTCTTGTGTAAATCGCGAGGTTATGCCAGCATGCGAGGAAAATTCCCTACACGAGGCTAAACAACTAACAGAAGTTAAACTTCTTCAAAAACGCCAAGCCAGCCTAAAACGCGGGGCGAGCGTAAAACGCGAAGTTACAGCCCAGCATCGCGTAAGTGCTCTAAAACGCGAAGCGAATGCTCAGCTCTGTGTAAAACAACCAGTATACATAATCAAAACTGATAAGCAAAATATTGAGCACCAACTCAATACCATTAGCTCTGAAGAGTTTCAACAGATACTCGGACTTTTTCGGCAGCCAAGTGGGCCCCATGCCCATAATATTACTGAAGATTCTTCAATTCATGATCTCAGAGAATACTTGACGAATAAAAAAATGACTCAAACTCTATCGCACTCAACATGTCATTGTGAACAAATAATATCAGCCATATTACATAATTGTTGTTGTGACAAGAAAAGAGTGTATGTATTTGATAAGATAACTGAGTCAGATCAAAATACTCCAAAGAGGAGAAAGAATGATCTGAGATACAAAATCAAAGAAAGAGAATTGAAGGCTGTGACTTCAAATATGGTCGGTAAAGGCAAAAAGATCGTGGAGAAAGAGTATGAGTCAGATGCAGACGATGAAGAACCTCATCATTTCACCCGGCTCAAATCAGGCATTGTTGCTTCTCGAAATTGCAAGAAACTTGCAAAAGGTTCTTATGATAACGACAGCGACAATTCGGTTATAGCTTCCCCACAATTTTGTGCATCTTCCCCACCACGAAAATCAGCGTCGCACGCGATGGATAGGTCCGATAACATTGACCAGAGATTGGAAATCCAAGAGTAGATGATTCGAACGCAGCAAAAAACTATCGATGACCTCAACTCAATGCTCTTGAAAGTGGTCGAAAATACCCAGAAGATAATCGACGATAAGACTAAAACTTTCTCGAAACCATCACTGAAAATAAGTGAGGAACCAGCCTTTCAGATAAATGAAGATAATAGAGAAGAAAAAACTTACTCAGTTCATGAGGAAGACGATAAATTTTCCTTCTATGATCCTCATGAAGAAAAGATGAAGAAGCTACAAAGCCAACTAGATGAATTAATGAAGGAATTAAAGGAATCGGGGGTTTCAAGACCGTATCCGCTTGAGTAGGACTTCGCCCTTTATCCAGAAAAATACAAATCTCTCAAATTAGAGTCATATGACGGGAAGGGGTCCCCGAACCAGCACATATATTACTTTTTATCGCAGGCGAGTCATCTAATGGAAATAATTCCATAATAACTAAAGTATTCATAAGTACCCTGCGAGGGCCTGCTTTTACATGGTTTATGCAGTTGTCCCCAGGAACCTTAAATACTTGGTATGATGTCGAGAAACAGTTCTTGGTATGTTTCTTTGAGAATGATACCGAAATATCGGTTCATTCCCTCCTTGCGACGAAACAAGGAGAAGAAGCGGTCAAAAACTTCATTGAATGCTTCAGGAAAAAATCCGTATATTGTCGACACAGTATGACCCAGAAAACCCTGATAGAAACTTGCAAGTATAATTTCATGACTAGCGTACTGATAAGAATGGGAGTTATAGAGTTTAAAATCTGGAAAGAGTTACTAAAGTAAGGAGAGCAAGTGGAAAATATAATCCGCCGGATTGAGAAATCTTGTGATATGAGAAACTCTACAAATAACAGGTCATATCCACAGAATTATAAGAATAAAGGGAAAGTTGTAATGATATCAGATGCTACTCCAAAGCCGACAAGTCCGGCAAAACCAAGACCTAAAAATTCAAGAGGTGCAGGTCAGAACAGGTCCCGACAAGATAGAACTTATACATTCAAAACTGAGCAGACGGTACTCTGTTCTATCTCCTCCTAAGAAAGGGCATGCTGAAACTTTCGGAGAATCAAAAACCGAAAGACGCTGGAAAAATCAATGATCCTAACTATTGCCTGTACCATCATAATATCGAGCATCCGACTAAAAATTGCTATCATCTTAAAAGCCAAATCTAGGCATTGATAGAAACCGGTGTCCTCAAGCTTAAAGAAGAGTAGAAAGTTTCTGGAAATATGACAACTTTGGTGGTAGGAACCAATGAGTTCTCTGCCGGAGTGACCTCTTTACCAGTAGGGAAGCTAATATTGACACCAAGAATGGGCAATCCGCACTTGCAAGCTGGCCCCTTAGGTACGCTTCGAACTACAGCTGCGACCGAGTCGTCCTCATTGGCTAACAGCTGGATTGGACTGAAGGTGCCGAAGACATTGACGATGATAAGTATCATGTTGTTTTTGCTACTCTTACTAGCCATTAGAATGGCTAATTGGGTGCTATAAATAAAAAAAATTGCCCAATGCTGTTAAAGCGGCGGGAAGAAGAGATCAAATTTCTTGCCAACTGTATCATATTGGGGGTAAAAGTATGAAATCAACCATCAAATGCTGTTAAGCGGCTGGAAGAGGAGATTAAATTTCTTGCGAGTCCAATCATACTGGAGGTAAAAATATGAAATAAGCTACCAAATGCTGTTAAAGGCAAAAGGAGAGGAAATCAATTTCTCGACAACTCACCATGCTAAGCGAAATAGCATGGCTAGCCCAACACAAACGGCGATTGGTAAACTCACACCAAATTTGTTTATAACTGGGGGTTTGCTAAAAATCCCGTAGACTTATCATATCAAGTTCTTATTTCTGACAGAAAGATTTGGATTATTACTATCTTTATTATTTCGATATGACAAACTTTGTCATATTAATCATTTATCTCTGACAGTAAGATTTGAATCATTGTCATACTGAAATAAACAACCTCTTGACGAATGCAGTTCAAGTTACGCGTGAGAGTCTTGAACCGCCTCTATCAAAATTTCAAACATATGTGATTAGGCACCTCTACTGAATTTCTTGATCTTAACCTAATCACCTAATTGAAAATCTAAAGTATTTCAAAATTTACTAAATTATAAACCATTTTGAAAACTTTGGAGGGGGTCCTGTTGGTCATAAAAAAATTCAAAAAGAGGAAAATCAATAGTTTCGCGGCTAGGTGAACATAAAGCTATTGATTAGCTTCGCGTCGTCGAACTTAGCTCTGCTTGAAGAGATAAAACGTGAAGCTAAAGTCTTAACTCCGCGTTCAGAGTATTTAACTCCGCATGATCAGATTCTCAGAATCCTAAATTGATTGTGATTGAGATTTGGGCTTATCCAATACCCAAATTGAGTCCAATCAGAATTCAAATTCAATAGATTTTAAATCAAGACTAAGATATTTGATAAAATCCTTGATGAATATAAAAACATTATATTACTATTCTTATGAAAACCTTCTATTACTATTTCTATAGAAACTCTCATAACCAACTAAACTTTATAAATACTCTCTTTGAGAAGACTTTAGGGATCCATCTTGAATAGATCTTTAATCATTTTAATCGTTTTGGAGTTCAAGTTACGTGAGAGAGTTTTGAATTCACAGAGATCAGCGGAGAGAGACTTAGGGCTGGCCATCATATTCTTCGAGTAGAAGATCTTCACATCGGATCGTCAAAAAGAGCTGCTTGATAAATCTCATCGCCACACAGAACCCACATTTTATTGTAAAAGAGAGCGATAAATTATAAATCCTTTTGTTTGTTTTTTCTTTCGTTCATCTTTCATTGTAATTAATGTATTCAATGGAGGAAAGCAAGATTTTTACAGAGAACAACGTTACGTTGCATGTAGCATTACACATAATGTTGATTACACAAATTTCTTTTTTTTCTAATGTATATATATATGAGTAAACAGGAAATTTACCAGCTCCGAAGGGAGTTCCTTCATCGCCACTTAGATGGCCCAATACAATTATTACACGTGGCGCCATTCAAAAAGCGATTAAGAGAGTTCTTTTATTTGTTACATTAAGTGATGCCACGTGTAATAATTATATTGGACCACTTAAGCATACCGCCGGTGAATTTTCCGTTTTCTATATATATATATATATATTGAGGAAACGGAAAAAACTATGTTATAGGAGAGGCTCTCACCTATGATGCTTAGGTGGACCAATAGAATGTTTGCTTTCCTCCATTATAATTACTATATTCAATGGAGGAAAGCAAGATTTTTGCACTCACATGAATGCTTGTCGAAAGTTGTTGCATGAATTAAAATGGAGAAATAATCTAAGATTTGTCTATCCTTTTACTTCTTAGGAATTAGCCTAATGCATCAGATTTCTCAAAATATTGCAATAGGGTAATATGTCCAAAGCCAAACTCATCCCAAACACCATGTTTAAGTGTCTTGGAACATGCCCTTAAGAGAGATGACTCCAGAATAAATGGAAGATGATGCAACAAATTTAAGTACCCCACATCACCCGCTTTTGAATCCCCAAATCTCATCAGGAGATGGCTCAGGAAAAGAAAAAAAGAACCTCACATGCCTTTCCTTTTTTTATAGATTCCCAAATATCCTTTATCACAGTATTTTATTAGCATGCACCAATTATGCTGGATAAAATGTAGAAAATCTTCCAGAATGTTAGCCGGGGATACACACATCTTCATGATAATGTACAGACCTGGAGACACCACCAGATATAGATATGCATCATTGAATTAAAAACACAAGAAGAATTAAAATAGCATTAGAAGTTCTTCAAAGAAATCATAGAAATTGATTTGTAAATGTGGTATTTAAGGGCATGTCTGTTGGGTTTGTGTCTCGCATCTGTTAATTATCCAGATGTGATCGGTAATCATAATGAGTCACAATTGTACTTGGATTAGTAATCAATATTGAGAGAGAGAGAGAGAGATTACTGTAGGTGAGCCGCCAGCTCAGGAAAAGTTACATGAGTTAGCGGCAAAATTATAATAATCCGATGATTTTTCTTCAATTTTTTTTTATAATTACTATCTCTACCTGCTTAACTTCTTTCGGATTAAATTTCATAAATTTTAGAGTTCACCTGCGGGACTCTCCCGTGGGTGTCTTATTAATATGAATTGCAACAAAATTATAATATATTTTAATATATACATTAAAATCTGAAATTTGGTATGTCTCGTTGATATGAATGGCAACATGATATGGGTCAACATTTACAACACAGGAACCTTTCGATGAACATTCCGTTAGTGACATAGTGAGGTTGCATGAAGAGGAGAAATGGTAGTTGTGAATAAGGTTGCTAAGGTTTTAGGGAGAAATAGCTGTAGTTCAGGTTTTGGCCGGCCGGGGAGTAGTAGTAAGATAAGTTGATAAGAGGAGACGATTCTTATGGGGAGCAGCAGGCATGTGAGGCTTTAGCACGGGAACTTCTAAAGGGGCACAAGGTTTTTCCTAGTGAGCCCAGATTTCCTAATGAGCCCAGTTTCATTTCAGAAAAGGAGAGAATTGGTTAGTGAGCACAATTTAATTCCCAAAATACCCTTCAGCTTTATTCCCTCATCTCACTCTTCTCTCCTCATTTCATCTCCAACTCCAAAAGCCAATCTCTCCTCTCCTCTCCTTCCAAACCCGTCGCCGCCGCTGTCGAATTCTCCGCCGCCGAGCCACACCCCGGCGCCGACTTAGACTCCTTCCAAACCCGCCGTCGCCGCTGCCGAAGTCTCCGCCGCCGACCACACCCCGCCGCTGCCGAAATCTCCGCCGCCGACCACACCCCGCCGCCGCCGAATCCTCCGCCATCGCCGCCGAATCCTCCGCCGCCGACCACACCCCCCACCCTCCGCTGCCTCATCCTCTCTCACTCGCTCGCATTCTCGGCTTCCAGCCCACCGAATCGGCCTATCGATTGGATCTTCCTCTCTCTTGATAGATCAAATTTCTTGGCTCTACTGTAAGTGTCCTTTAATTTAATTTTAATTTTGTTTTATTTAGTTTATTCTTATTTGCTCTGTGACTAGCTTGAAAACTGAAAATTTCTTGTTTATTCTGATAATATTTCATAATCGGGAAATTCTAAACGAGTACATTTGTTTGTTAATTTTGATATTTAATATTTAGATTATAATTATGAAGAAAATATAATATTGTAATCGTAGTTGTAAAATATGCGAAAATTTAGTTATTTTTCTAATTATAGATGTTAATATTAAAATTTATTAGTTAATTTATAAGTTTAATGGTATTGTCCTAATAGTTGATTAAATAATAAAGGACGGTTTCAGTATTTTTAAATTTTAATATTACACTATCTTGTAGTTAAAAAATAAATAGATAAAATATGATATTTGTAGCAAATTATACTTTGTTACTACTTACTTACACATAAAAAATTTACTGTTTTGATAAAAAAATATCTATGAATGAAATATCTTTGTATTGCATAGATGGATTCGGTAGAATCTTCTCGCGTTCGACCAACTGCCTCGTTAAGGAGGAAGAAAGCAGCATCTCGACCACAAATCCAACGCCCGATACGAGAGAGAGAAATCGAAGTGGCCGTAAATACTGAATTAAATGTAAAAACTCCTAATTGGATCAGATATGATAGTGTAAGACTAGAAGAAGGGAATATTGATGCAGCAGGCTCTCAAGATGATCTTCATAAGTCAAATTACCGAGGTCCAGTTGATTTATCAGTACTGAAGAGTTTCAAGACGCACGTTGCTTTCTTCGTTTTAAAAGATGAGGTAATTATTTCCCATTAAAAATCATAAACCACTCTATTGTTTGTGTGCATATGTTATGACTATAGTATATATACAGGAATGAGATCCACTTCGATGTATTAGTCACTGGAGAAAAATAAGTGCATGCTCATTGTTGACACCTGAGCCAAACACCCGATTAATGGAATTAGTACGTGGGTCTTCATTATATCCATTGGTCAAATGCTCCTACCAGTACATTAGCGCTGTTGAGCTTAGCGCATTTGTCGAGAGATGGCATCCTGAAACGAACACATTTCATATGCCATTTGGTAAGATGACGATCACGTTGGATGATATTTCCTGCTTGCTTGACTTACCTGTAGTTGGAAAATCCGTCTGCCAACAAGTATCAGCAGCTTCACGTGAAGCTGCTGATACAATTACTCATTCCTTAGGCGTCAGTTATTCTGAAGCGTGGAATGAACTTAATACGAAAGGCGGTGCATCAGTTCGACTGGATTGGTTAAAAAAAAAATTTTGTGGAGTTGTGGATACTGACACCGAACATAGGATTCGGTGTGCTGCAAGGGCTTATTTACTGTATCTTCATGGTTGCACGCTTTTCACGGACAAGAGGCTGTACGAGAGTTTCCATTGATTACGTACCATTGCTTCATGATCTCGAAGATGTTCATACATTCGCATGGGGTGCTGGTGCTCTTGCATGGTTATATAGGCATTTTGGGCTTGCTTCTCGAGCTAACGTTGCTCAGAATGCCGGGTATCTGACACTACTACAGGGTTGGATTTTCTCTCATTTCCCAAGTTTTATGCCGGTCGTGAACCTATCTTATACCGACGGTGAACCACTTGTTTGGCGTTGGTTGAGCAGACAGGATCACAATATCTCCCAATCACATATGCAGTCTATTCGGTCAAGTCTAGATAAACTCACAGGCAACCAGGTAACATTTCTACTTTTTTATATATTTATTTAGTTTGTAAGTTATATATTGGTAACTAATATACTTCTTTGTATCCAACGTACATGCAGGTTGATTGGGATCCATATTGGAATTATAGAGAGAAATATCCGTTCAGAGAAATTACATTTTTTATGGGTACGTTGAAGATTTTCAGCGTGATTGAGCCGTACCATCAGGTACGTGTACTAAGGTAGTTTGGTCGTCAACAGTACGTTCCGCCTCTACCATTCTCAGCGTTACGTGAAGCACGAGGTATAGCAGCCAATAGCTACGTGGTAAAGTACACTCACATTGAGGAGATGTGGATAAATTGGCATGATCACGTATTGTATCAAGAGCACCGTGGGTCTATTGCTGACTACCCATCTGATTGCACGTCAGATTATATTTCTTGGTTCTCTAAAGTTTCACAGCGCTTTCTTGGAGTAGCACCAAATGAACCCCAAGCAGAGCAAGGAAGTCAATCAACCCGGCCAAATGTCGTTGATGAGGTAATAACAATATATGTTCTTTATTTTATATCCCATATAGTACCCAGTTTATCTGATGTTTATTTTTTTCCCTTCATTAATATTACAGAGATATACACGCATAGAAGAAATAATCAATCCATTACTTGCGCAAGGGGATAAGGCATTTAAGAAGCGATCTGAGATATTATTTAGTGCACTTGCAAAGATCAAAACCGTGCTAACTGGTTGCACTCAGCCAGAAGAACCACCAGAAGAGCAAGCAGAGGAACCAAGAGAAGATCAATCCACTCCTAATGTACCCGATACGGCAATTATGACTCGAATTAGAAGCAGACGTCAACCCCCGAGGAAGACAAGGAGACAGCGATTAGATTATATGAGTTGTGTATTGATATGGATGATGTAAGGAACTTCAAGTGGCCAATGTAATTGTTTTTTGCAAACATTTTGATGAATTTGTAGAATATATAGTTTTTGTTTGTAATGAACCCTATAGTTCGTTTTTTGTTCGTTTAATATAAACACTACGTTTGTATTTTATCTTATTTCTTTAATTCGTATGAAATCTTATTTGTTTTTGTGTATCTGGAGTATCATGTATCATTGTATCATTATATCGGTGTATCAGAAGTATCGTTGTATTTGTGTATCTGGAGTATCATTATATTTGTGTATCTGGAGTATCATTGTATCGGTGTATCATTGTGTGTCGGTGTATCATTGTATCGCAATAAACGATGTATCAGTGTATCAATGTGTTGTTACATAAGATGTTATTGAGTTGTAATGTAATTTTGCTCTTCGCAGACGAGTTCCATTTTGGTGTAATTTTGTTATATATAACTTGTGACCAATATTTTGTATATCTCTTGTATCTTCGGTTGTGTCGGTCTTATCCAGATATGATAGTTTGGTCAAAACACTATAATTGTGAGATGTATCGGTATATCAGTGTGTCAATGAATTATTGTATCTTTTTTTCTTTATAAACTATATTTTGTGAAAGATTGTATAATTAGTTTTTAATATAAGTCCTTAAAGTGACGTTAAATTGGGTAAACTAATAATTTATCAATTTATTACATAAATGGAGTGGGTGATGCAACGACGGCGTAGCAGACCAGTTCATACCCATGTCCGGACTGTCAGTCCGAACATGGGGGATCCGTTCGGACTGACAGTCCGAACACATATGAGCTGTTTGGACTGACAGTCCGAACAGACCAGACTTGTTCGGACTGAAAGTCCGAATAATTCTGGTCTGTTCAGATTTTCAGTCCGAACAGATTAGATCCGTTCGGACTATCAGTCCGAACGGGGCAATTCTATTCGGACTGTCAGTCCGAATGGGACAATTCTGTTCGCGCGAGAGGGCTGGAGGAAGCAGGAGAGGGAAGAAGGGTAAGATGGAAATTTTTTTTAGAGGACAAAGTTGATATATAAGGTGAACTTTAACTGGGCTCACTAGAAAAAAACTTGTGCCCCTTTAGAAGTTCCCCTTTAGCACCATGCATGCTAATTAGAATCACATGATAGTCAGTAGTTTGCTGAGATGATTTTCTTTAGGGCATTCGAAACAAGCGTTTGTTATTTTGTACGTACGAGTTCTTTGTACTTGAACTAGAAAAGCATGCAATCTTGAATTTGTCACAATTTGATAGCTGGAAGTTTGACTTTGGTGGTTCGTCAATGAGAGATCCTAAGGAAATGAAATAAACTTCACATGCAGCTGGTAGAGAAGTAGAGAAACTAGTTGAAAAGGTGGTAAGGTACATGAAACAGGTCAAAAGAGGTCCCTAGCTAGGAAAAATGGTGTGCCCTTCTAGAAACTCCCCAAGTTTGTCATGACTTTGGTTCCTACTGGATGTGCCTCAAAAGTGAAGTGGTTCGACCCGTTTTCTGTCTATGTTAACTAATTGACTCACGAACGATCCTGTACTTATTTGACAAAGTCATCTATACAGGTCAATTTTTTTTTTTCTAAACATAATAATTAATAACTTGGTAACTTGTCCAAAAATATTGCGAACTCATTGAAATCGAGTAGAGATGATAATGGAAATTTGAAAAAAATAAAAATTCTATTGTCATTCATAATAATAATACCAAGTGTACATACACGTGGTGAAAAGAGTCGGAGAGCGAGAATATTCTGTAACGCCCCGCACCAACATACGGGTTTCGGCGACGTATTATAAATAAATACGCCAAGCCTAAAGTACTTTTAAATAAACTGAATGTTATCGCCACTAAACCACATACATATGCATTAAGAGAAAAATAGGAAGACAATAAACAAACTATTTTTTTATTCCAACTAGATATTAAATAGATCAATAAAAGATCCAAAGAAGGGTAACACTTATTACAACTTCACATTTGAGTTTTGAAAACAACAAAACAAGATAGAAGGAAAAGTTTGAAAGAATAAAAAAAATTAAGGATCTCCTAAATAATAAAAACACAACTAACTGTCTGCTAACTCTATGAAATGCTGCTCCAGCTGTGGTGGATCCTTTCCTTCAGTATCCTGCAAATTATCTGGGCGTGCCAAATCAGGGTCGTTAGAACGACCTAACAAGTACTACAAGAGGAACATAATGATATACAGGCACGCTATGTATATAAATATATTTACATCTTTTAGCAAAGCATGAAACTAATTAAAAATACTAAAAGTCATGATAAGATTGATGGAGTATAAGTCTTTAGAACATGAATCTAACTATGGATATTTTGAACATGATATTAGTAAGGAAGTATACATGTTTACACATGTCATGAATAATCTTGTAACAGAGACCAATATAACAAATGAACATGCATAATATGTTATCATTATTTTTGTTTATTTAATTGGAACTGTCAGAAGTAGTGTGACACATGTTTTACAAGTATCCCGTGCATACCCGGGACCACGGCCATGATTCCTGGTACTGCCCCAGGACATACCGCTAGGTACTAATGAACATGAACTCTGATGAGCCTAAGCTCCAGGCGCGTAGCCCTATATACTGATGGTGATCCAGTAATCACCCAGAACCTCCATGGTTAGGTTCCTATGTTCGGTTGTACAACCTCAAGAATGTAACACTTCTAAAACATGTGTACAGTTCTTTCATCAAGTTCCCCCATAACCCAATACATTTTATGATTTTAAAAATAGATTTATGACATGCATTATATTTAATCTCAATTATAATCAAGTTAACAAATCATATATACATTAAATAAAATGCTCATATAAATGTTATTTATAACTATACTGTGGGCATAGAAAAGTGCATTGGCCGAACATCTATAATACAAAAATGTTTCTCAAGGATAACTAAAAGATTCAAGCATAAGTAATGTGTTTTGTCTTAAGGTATCTTGTTGCGAGACTGAGTTTATCTATATTTTTATGTCTTAATTCAGATTATTGTCATTTCTTGGATATTTGGAACAATGATAATGGGGATTAATATTTACTATTTGAGCACTGGATTTGTGGACTGGATCATCCACAACAGTCTGCCGAAGGTTGCCAATGTATTCATCGGTATCATAGTCTTTCCTCTCATAGCTATCTACATCATCTCAGTTCTCTACTTGACCTTCCGAAAGGATACTGCTGTTACTTTTATCGATACATCCAACTCAACTGAGCTCGAGAGTGGGATACACAGCCGAGCAAGAGAAGTGGTACTGTTTAGAGAGGATCTTGCCGATATTACATTCCCACAGTAACTATGCATTGTTGAAGAAGTGTGGTCTAGTTTTAGGAATTAAGGGAGAGATACAATAATTTAACACAGGTTCAGGTTGAACTTTTGGCTTGATATCTAAGAATTGGCAAGTCCAAGCAATCGGTGTATGATGCCTGCTGGCTATGTGCATATATAGAGCTCCGACTTTTGATTTTTTTCAGATTAGTCTTCGAACAGTCTAGAGTTGAAGACCTATGCTTTACAAATAAGAGTTCAGTGATGAGTTACATTCCTAAAAATGTGTCGAGATACTATCTTCGGTTCTCACAAAAGAAGTTTACATCACAAATGGTAGGGTCTTTGTTACTTGCAGCCATTGTGCCTATTTGAATCATGATGATAAAATTGGGGCTATTATTTGAATTCATTGGCAATAAAGAACACGAACAAGCATTTTTGGTTCTCAAAAGGAAAATGTTAGTCTCCACTGTACCCTTTGTTAGCAAAATGAGGGCCATAATCATGGTCAGCTTTCATAAGGTTTAACGGAGCCAGTTGTTAAAAAAATATTATATATACAAGATTAAAAAGAAATGGTAAAGTACTTGCATTTGTATGTAATACAACATAATTTTCTTTCTTTTATATAAAGTTAAAAAGCAAATAAAACGTAGATTAGTACTTGCCTCAAGAATGCCGCTTCAAAAATTTACTGCGAGTTCCTCTTTTTCTTCAACTTTCTCTCTCTCTCTCTCTCTCTTTCTGCGTTCAACCCCTAAAGTCTTCCTCCTCTGTCCTTATTATTATTATTATTTTGTTTAGATTTTTAGTTTAAGATAATATTTCATAGGATCAAATCTAACTAACCAAATATGTCATTATCTAGTTAGGTAGCAAAACAAATCAGATTTGTTAGAAAAATATCATGTTTATTTATTATTTTTATTATTATTTTAAGGATAATAATTTGTTTATTATTGGTTTTGGATTTTAAATTTTTGGGTCGTTATAATCTACCCACCTTAGAAGAAAATTTCGTCCTCGAAATTTAATTTAATGCAAAACAGGGATGTTGATATTAATAAGAAAATATATGCATAAAAATATCCACAAGTTTTGTTGTGCACTTTTGTTTAAAAAGATAAGGTTGCAAAAAAAAATTAGTCAACTCTCACAAAATAGAAGGTCTCTATATTTAGTGAGAAGTTAATGAAACAATTGAATAAAGCAAATAAGGGGGTACGAAACCATATAGAATGTAGTATAGATTTAAACCAAAATAGTACCTATTATTGCATCGCCTCCTTCACCGGCTTGTTTTGTTGTCAGTATGAGTGCATGTCCTTGTCTCTGATTATCCCCTGTCTGAGACCTTTGAAATACTTGTTGTCGAGTGACGAGTGCGGAACTTCTCGGGTTAGGTCCCGTAGGTCTCTGCTGAGGCGGCGCGGGTAACCTTTGTTGTTGAGAGGGTGCTGGAAGTCTCTGCTGTTGTTGTTGTAGTGCTGGTGCTTTAGTAATGTCACCTATCTCTCGTCGCCATGGACAACCTCCAATCTGATGATTCGCCGAGCCACATACCAGGCACAAGTTGTGGGCTCGTCTGCAGTCTTTTTGAGCATGCCCGGGTCGGGAACAATAGTTACAGACCACATTGTGATCATGCTGTGTAACCTGACATTTCTGTGGTGCCGCTAGAGTATCCTTGTCAGAACTTTCTGTCATCTGATCCATACTTCGCTTCTGGGACCCCATATGAATTTTTCTCTTCCTATTCGCTATCTGTTCTTGCACTCTAGCAGCATTCAGAATCTGGGCATAGGTTTCGAACTGTGGGGTGGCTATGCGTTCCTGAATTTCAAAGTTTAACCCATTCTGGAACCTTCGGGCCCTATCTATTTCTTGAGTCACCAACAATGGGGCAAATCTGCTCAATCTGACAAATTGTGCCGCGTAATCATCTACCGTCCGATTTTCTTGCTTCAAATGGATAAATTGCTGCTCCAGATCCCACTGTGCCGTCTGGGGAAAGAACCTCGTATAGAAGCTCTCCTTAAACACCTCCCATGTTATCGGTTTTGCCAACCGATTCTCCTCGGCCAACCACCATGTGCGAGCAATATCCATGAATTGTATTTTAATCACCTCTACACGGTCTTCATCCATTACTCGTGATGCACCCAGCAGGTTCTCAGTATCCACCAACCACTGTTCTGCCTTCATAGGTTCTTCAGTTCCATAAAAGTGTGATGGTTTCAACTTTCTAAAGTCCGAAACACTGCCCGTCTTCTGTTTTACAGCCACCAACTCCTGTCGTAACATCTCAGTTTGTTGTTGTTGGTTCTCAATAATCCCCCTAAGTAATTCCATTGTGTTGGGATTTTCTGCTTGGGGAGTGGTACTTGAGGAAGTGATACGACGACTAGTCATTCTTCTGAAAGATGAAGGATTTGGATTAGATCGAGAAATAAAGGATAAAAAGAATGATAGGATATAAGGAACCAAAGAATAGGACAAGTATAAGAATCAAAAGTAACTTGCAATTAATGCATATGCATATGTGGCAGACATCCTAGTTTGAGTCTTCTAATCAGAAGCTAACGTCGAACCTGGCTCTGATACCAACTGTAACGCCCCGCACCAACATACGGGTTTCGGCGACGTATTATAAATAAATACGCCAAGCCTAAAGTACTTTTAAATAAACTGAATGTTATCGCCACTAAACCACATACATATGCATTGAGAGAAAAATAGGAAGACAATAAACAAACTATTTTTTTATTCCAACTAGATATTAAATAGATCAATAAAAGATCCAAAGAAGGGTAACACTTATTACAACTTCACATTTGAGTTTTGAAAACAACAAAACAAGGTAGAAGGAAAAGTTTGAAAGAATAAAAAAAATTAAGGATCTCCTAAATAATAAAAACACAACTAACTGTCTGCTAACTCTATGAAATGCTGCTCCAGCTGTGGTGGATCCTCTCCTTCAGTATCCTGCAAATTATCTGGGCGTGCCAAATCAGGGTCGTTAGAACGACCTAACAAGTACTACAAGAGGAACATAATGATATACAGGCACGCTATGTATATAAATATATTTACATCTTTTAGCAAAGCATGAAACTAATTAAAAATACTAAAAGTCATGATAAGATTGATGGAGTATAAGTCTTTAGAACATGAATCTAACTATGGATATTTTGAACATGATATTAGTAAGGAAGTATACATGTTTACACATGTCATGAATAATCTTGTAACAGAGACCAATATAACAAATGAACATGCATAATATGTTATCATTATTTTTGTTTATTTAATTGGAACTGTCAGAAGTAGTGTGACACATGTTTTACAAGTATCCCGTGCATACCCGGGACCACGGCCATGATTCCTGGTACTGCCCCAGGACATACCGCTAGGTACTAATGAACATGAAATCTGATGAGCCTAAGCTCCAGGCGCGTAGCCCTATATACTGATGGTGATCCAGTAATCACCCAGAACCTCCATGGTTAGGTTCCTATGTTCGGTTGTACAACCTCAAGAATGTAACACTTCTAAAACATGTGTACAGTTCTTTCATCAAGTTCCCCCATAACCCAATACATTTTATGATTTTAAAAATAGATTTATGACATGCATTATATTTAATCTCAATTATAATCAAGTTAACAAATCATATATACATTAAATAAAATGCTCATATAAATGTTATTTATAACTATACTGTGGGCATAGAAAAGTGCATTGGCCGAACATCTATAATACAAAAATGTTTCTCAAGGATAACTAAAAGATTCAAGCATAAGTAATGTGTTTTGTCTTAAGGTATCTTGTTGCGAGACTGAGTTTATCTATATTTTTATGTCTTAATTCAGATTATTGTCATTTCTTGGATATTTGGAACAATGATAATGGGGATTAATATTTACTATTTGAGCACTGGATTTGTGGACTGGATCATCCACAACAGTCTGCCGAAGGTTGCCAATGTATTCATCGGTATCATAGTCTTTCCTCTCATGGCTATCTACATCATCTCAGTTCTCTACTTGACCTTCCGAAAGGATACTGCTGTTACTTTTATCGATACATCCAACTCAACTGAGCTCGAGAGTGGGATACACAGCCGAGCAAGAGAAGTGGTACTGTTTAGAGAGGATCTTGTCGATATTACATTCCCACAGTAACTATGCATTGTTGAAGAAGTGTGGTCTAGTTTTAGGAATTAAGGGAGAGATACAATAATTTAACACAGGTTCAGGTTGAACTTTTGGCTTGATATCTAAGAATTGGCAAGTCCAAGCAATCGGTGTATGATGCCTGCTGGCTATGTGCATATATAGAGCTCCGACTTTTGATTTTTTTCAGATTAGTCTTCGAACAGTCTAGAGTTGAAGACCTATGCTTTACAAATAAGAGTTCAGTGATGAGTTACATTCCTAAAAATGTGTCGAGATACTATCTTCGGTTCTCACAAAAGAAGTTTACATCACAAATGGTAGGGTCTTTGTTACTTGCAGCCATTGTGCCTATTTGAATCATGATGATAAAATTGGGGCTATTATTTGAATTGATTGGCAATAAAGAACACGAACAAGCATTTTTGGTTCTCAAAAGGAAAATGTTAGTCTCCACTGTACCCTTTGTTAGCAAAATGAGGGCCATAATCATGGTCAGCTTTCATAAGGTTTAACGGAGCCAGTTGTTAAAAAAATATTATATATACAAGATTAAAAAGAAATGGTAAAGTACTTGCATTTGTATGTAATACAACATAATTTTCTTTCTTTTATATAAAGTTAAAAAGCAAATAAAACGTAGATTAGTACTTGCCTCAAGAATGCCGCTTCAAAAATTTACTGCGAGTTCCTCTTTTTCTTCAACTTTCTCTCTCTCTCTCTCTCTTTCTGCGTTCAGTCTTCCTCCTCTGTCCTTATTATTATTATTATTTTGTTTAGATTTTTAGTTTAAGATAATATTTCATAGGATCAAATCTAGCTAACCAAATATGTCATTATCTAGTTAGGTAGCAAAACAAATCAGATTTGTTAGAAAAATATCATGTTTATTTATTATTTTTATTATTATTTTAAGGATAATAATTTGTTTATTATTGGTTTTGGATTTTAAATTTTTGGGTCGTTATATATTCTGCCCCCAACAACAAATCCCCCACGTGGGGGATAGTGTGGAGATTAGAAAACGAGTTGGTTTTTTTTTTTTATTGGCAGACCACTTGACCAATTCAAATTCTAACCCCCTCAGACCACGTGCGCAAATACAAAGGGAGCATTCTAGTCCTGTTGTCCTGTGCTATATAAGAGCAATAGGAGCACACAATAGTGAGAGTACTAGAAGTAAAAAATAAATGGATCTCTTCTCTCCTCCATCTTCTTCTCTTCAAGAGGACTTGATGCATAGTGACGTGCTCTTCTGGGACTTCTCTCCGGAGCTGTTCGATCTCGTCTCGACTAACCCTTACCTTCTATCGCTGCCATCGAAGCCGCCGCCGCCGCCGCCGCCGCCGCCGGTTGTGCGCGGGAGTGCCTTTGCGAGGTATGTTAGGCTGGAAGCAAGGGTGTTGTCAGGCTGCTCAAGCTCGTTGATAAGCAATGAGAGGAATATTCATCGGAGGTTGATTGGATTTTTGAGGAGGATTCCAAGGGACGGATTGGAGAATAGGGCTAAAGCCGGCGGCATGGAGTGTACCCGAGGGTTTCGGCACATGATGAGCGAGAGACAAAGGAGAGAGAGGTTGAGCCAGAGCTATGCTGATCTGCATTCAATACTTCCCTATCGATCTAAGGTATTTCTTAACTAATAATAGCATTAGACCCGCCCTCAAAAAGAAAAATTTCTAATGACAAACAGTAAAAGATGGGAAATTGAGGGGGGGTTTTTTGGCAAAATCACATACTAAATCCACTCCTTGCAACAACTATTAAGAAATGTGTCAAGTGGACCCAAAAAAAAATTATTGGAAAATGTGAAAATGCAATAAATGTATAGATTTCTTCTAAGGAAATCTAACTTAGTAATTTTTTTAATGTGAAGAAATCATAATTTGCAAATTCTAAATTTTAAAATGTGATTAAAAATTATATCTATTATTCATCTCCTTTGTATATAAATCTTCAATAGGGCGACAAGAATTCAATCGTGCAATCTGCAGCGGTATATGTCAGAGAGCTCAAAGGAGTGAAAGAAGAGCTGGTAAGGCGCAATGAGGAGCTTGAGTTGAGAAGTGCAAGAAATTCAAATGTAGAAGGGCAAGAAATCAAAATTCGAGTGGCGGCCGACCATGAATCTACTCTTGATTCGATGATTGGCGCTCTTCAATGCTTGAAGGCTATGGATGTCAAGGCCAGGTCCGTTCGAACAGACTTTTCCGACCACGAATTCACAGCAGTCATGACAATCGCATCCAAGGTGAGTCAAGGAAAAAAAAATGTAATTTTATATATTTTTTTGAAAATAATTTCAATTTTACTAGATTTTATCCCTTGTATAGTTTGAATTGATTTGTATAATAAAAAAATGAATTTTTTCCATCTCTCCTTTTTTTATGTTATTTTTGTTTATGGTTTTAGTAAAATGCTACTATCTATATTATAAAAATATTATACTTTTCTACTAGTACTGTATCTAAAATGTGAAAAAGAATTTGTGAACGGGTCCTTATGCAATTTTGCTTTTTTTGGTTTGTGATTAATTAATTGATTTATTTAATTAAATTCTATGTTGTTTATTTAAAAAATAATAATAGGCAGGAGCAAGGGATGTGGAAAGAGCTCCGACGGCAAGTCGAAGAAGATAATTTGGCACGTGGAGAATGCAGCTAATTAATTACATTAAGGTCTTAATCAAGTCGTTAATTTTATGGACGCCCGCGGGGTTTGTTTGTTTAATTCTTCCCTCTCTTACCGAGTAGCGGGCTACTGCCGTCATTTTCGGCTCCGTTTTGGTCTGGGCTGACACCGTGGGCCCGTCCAGAGAATTCTAAGGTTTGAATTGGGCCCACCAGGCCGGAATGCGATGTCCTTGACCCCAGAGGCAAATTGAGAGGCTAAGTGCACGAGACGTGCAGCATCATGTCAAAGCTATGGAATTAAGATAATGCACACTCATATTTTCTTGGGTAAATAAAGTAATATGTAATTCAGGTATACTCGAGTTTCAAATTTATTTTTTATAAATTTAAAGTATTGTATTTTTTTATAAAAAATTTATGTTGTGGCTGCAAATTAAGAAAATGTATTGAAATATATATATATATATATATATATATATATATATATATATATATATATATATATATATATATATATATATATATATATGAGTAAACGGGAAATTCACTTACGGTGAAGGGAGTTTTTATTGATGTTTACGTGGTCTAATAAAATTATTATACGTAGCGCCATTCAAAAAGTGGTTAAGAGAATTCTTTTATTTATTATCTTAAATTACGCCACATGTAATAATTTTATAATTATTGAACTCCGAGTGAAGGATATCGCCAGTGAACTTTCCTCTCTCTTTTATATATATATATATATATATATATATATATTGGTCCCAGTAACTTTTGTAGACCATAGAAGAGCTTTACCAATCTAAGCGACGTATCATTTTTTTATGTTTTCGGTGTCTAGCAATCTATCCTCATGTGTTTGTCGTGGGGAAGGGGGCCTACATGTAGTTCCGTTCTTGACCAAAAGTGTTTGTCTTCGGATGTCACCTTTCAAAGAATATTAATATTCCTTCTTTGCTCAGAAATTGATGTAACCAATCAACCAATTAAAAAAGAGATGAGCTACAAATCAACTTCATGAATCTTGGTACAAATCAACTCGGATGATGAGACTCCAATGACTATGCAGATATTTTCGGTAATTTTCAAAGGAGCACAATTTTTTTTTTTGTTTTTACAATGAGTCAATTTAAAATTTTGTTTTTATTTATAATTTTCTCATTTAAATTTTATAATAAAAATATTCTTATTTTCAAACTCTTTATTTTCTCTCTCATCTCCTTCATTGTCATTACTCTTTCGTCGCCGCCCCCACTCTTCTTCGACAGCAAGATCAAAAGTATACTCGTTCTTCATCGCAAACTCCAAATATTAATCAAAAGTGTGCTCGTTTTTCACCACAAGTTCCAAATATTGATTCGGACTATATCCGGATTTACAGTCTTGGATCCATTATGGTGAATCCGGGCTTACAGTCATGAATCCATTATGGTGAAAATGAGGACAGATTTGGATTTTTTTGATATACTCATTAGGAAAAATTCTCTTTTTTCAAAAGAGAGAATGAGCTCACTATGAAAAGTAGGCTCACTAGGAAAAAAGGTGTGCCCATCTAGAAACTACCATATTTCCAACGTGTAGTTTAAGCACTTTAGGAGCTCTCGCTCTTGATTTTAAGAAAAATAAATAAATTTTATTCATACCCAGTTATAAGTCATAAAATGTTCATTAGTTATGCACTGTTCGACAATATATTGATGCATCTCTTGCTCCTCGTAGTATCGGTATCTCATTGTCATCATCAGAGCCTTCTCAGCCTTCGGTATGAGGATCAAGTTCTTGCCCAAGTGGGGTGTCCATCAGGCGAGTAAGTTCTAATCAACAAAAAAAAGTAATATAAATACATAAATTAAACAACTAACAAGTTCATTATCCATGTTTTATGAATAAAAGCACCATCTTTCTTCATAATGCACTAATACTATCACATCTAATTTTCGTAAGCTCTTAATAACAAGATAAAATTAACAACCAACAAGCAAAGCAAATAATTTCATTTCTTCATAATGTATGACTCATATAAGATATATAATAACCAAGTGGCATCTAAACTTAGGGTGTGTTAGTTTGCATGGAAGTAGAAAGGAAATAATTGAAACAAATCCATTTCTACTACTTTATGTGCTTATTTGGCCAAGAAGTAAAATGAGAGTTATTTCCACAATGATAAGTTGGATCCTATTTAACACTCCCATTTCTCAATACACAAGTATTTTGGATGGAAAGAGGATTGGAAGTAAAAAAAAAATTATTAATATTTTATAAGTTTGTTTCTCTCATCTTTTTTTTCTTTCTAGTAAAAAATTATTATTTTATTTCTCTTGCATCTCTTACTTCTTCCAAAAAGTGAAAAAAAAAAAAAAAAACAAGTATAAAATATATGATACTTCCAATTCTTTATTTTTAGAAATTATTTTTATCTTTTTTTTCTTAATTCCACTACTTCTAAGTATCCAAACACACTCTTAGATTGATATGATGTAGGAACAACCTGTGCCCACTGAATTTAAACCACATATAAAATATTGTTGCTTGTTATGTACTAATGATTAATCTCATCTGTAGATGGCATATATAAACCAACAATGCAATAAAATTATGTTTATGTTTATTTGATATTCACATGGATTAATTTCATTCTCTCTCAACAGACACTCTATTATCAAATTAAATAATTGGGGAAAAAAATCAATTAAAAATAAAGTATTGTGCCCATTGCCAGAGAAACCAATTTAATGCAGATTACCTCAATCTCCATCAAGACATAAAATGAAGATCAATTCAAATTTTATATTTATTATATAATAACTATAAGGAGTATTTACAGATTTGTCCCTTACATCTTTATAAATTATAATTTAGTCTCCAAATCTTTATATTTAGGATTTAGTCCCCCAAATGTTTTAAGTTACTACAATTTAGTCCCCTAGTTTATATTTTTGCCTGATTTTTCTGTTTTATCCATGATTTCTTTCCATTAATTTCCCCTTCCATCTTCCCCCTCTCTTCTTAGTTCTTATTGGGTTCTCCCCTTCTTCTTCTCTTCTTTCTCTATCCACTTATTGAGTTCTTTATTTCTATATTGAGATCAAATGTATTATTCTTCACTAAATGTATTAAACCTTGAAATGAATTTATCCAATATAGAGATGGAGAACCCAATAAAAGAATTTATATTGAGATTTAAAAATTTAATACATTTAGTAGAGAATAATACATTTGGTTTCAATATAAAGAGGGAGAACCCAATAAATGAATAGAGAGAGAAGAGAAGAATAAGGAAAAATCCAATAAAAACTAAGAATAAAGGGGAAGATGGAAGGGGAATTAAGTGAAATAAATTAAGGGTAAAACGGAAAATCAGGTCAAAATATAAACTGGGGGACTAAATTGTAGTAACCTAAAAGATTTGGGGGCTAAATCCTAAATATGAAGATTTGGGAGACTAAATTATAATTTATAAAGATGTAAGGGATAAATCTATAAATGCCCCTAACTATAAATAATTATTTATAAATAGAAAAGACAAATCAAAAGATTTTAGTTACCGAAAAAGATCAAAATTATTGCAAGAATAATGTTAAAATTGAAATTTGAACTTATTGAGAATTCAACCAATCAAGTAATTAAAAAGTGAATATTACTAGATACAACCTGTCAATCTAACTAATATTTACTGAGTAATCACTAAAAATCTAACTATTCAAGGCACAATTAAGAGTTTAACAAACTTAAAGCATGTACAAATAATAAATAAGTATATTTACTCAATAATATGTATATAAAAAGAACAACAACTTTGATCCCAAACAACATCAATCACAAACAAAGAATTTACTTACCATAAGTTACTACAAGAGTCGATTCAAAAGCACCAAAGAAATCTCCCAAATTTCTCACACAGCCAATGATCGAAGAGAGTGGAGGGAAGAGAGATTGACTGCTAGGGTTCGAAATGCAGAGGGTAGGGCCTGGGCCTAGGGCCAACTCCCTAATGGGGGCAAGCACCCGGCCATGCCCGGCACTGCTCGGGAATGGTCCGTACTAGGCACAGAAGTGTTGTGCCTTAGACACGACACGCACGCCCATACACAGGTCCTGACATGGCACGCCGGCATGACCCCACCGGGCACGTATTGTGCCCATGCTTTCACGTGTCGGCCCGAGATTTTTCTTTTTTTTGATAAATTATAATTTTGATTAGTAAGTTAGTTTAGTTAGTTAGGTAACTTAATTTAGTAAGTTTAGTTAGTTCTAACAAATAAAAAATATTATGAAAATAAAATTTTATTATATGAAATCTCATTACATTAATAAAATAACTCTATAAATCTTTTTAGAAATCATATAAAGTCCAAAGAGTAGGAAAAAGATCATAATTGTCACCCTCAATTTGTTCTTAATATTTTTTTTCCAAAAAAACTATGAGTATTAAAAAATTATATGAAAAAATTACAATTATAGAATTCAAAATTTTAAAAATTACAATTGTGAAGAGGAAAAATATGAAGACTTAATAGTGTAGAAGCCTTCAATTTTCATTCTTCATCAGATAAGTTCTCTTGCTCCAATTCGCTCGTTTTTCTTTGATTTCTTTGTTCAGCGTCGAGCTAATCTTTCAAGCAAATATACATCTCCAATGTGTTTCCTGTCGTTGAGCTCCTCCACTCTACTAACACTCTACCACCTGCACTAAAAGTAAACTTCGATGCTACTGCGAATACCGAAGGGGCTACTAGATCACGGGTTATATTAGAAAACACATGATATTTTTTTCTCATATGATTTCTACCAAGCCAAAAATATCAAAAACTTCATAATAGTTAGGTGAATAATTATTTGCGTTGACCCTTTCTAAATAGTAGTGAAGTTCATTGAAAGAAATACTAGATTGCTTAGGTTTTTTGCAGTGAAATACATATGACATTATTGGTTTTTACTTTCTTGAATAGTGGGTTGCTTGGTATTTTGTGATTTATCACCATACATATTTTCATATGTATGGTACATAATATCTAAACATGTATTAATATAATTAACTAATTCCTGAATATTATTTGTGTAACACATATTTGTATGAAATAAGTTTATTAAAATTTACATTCCATCTAATTTACAACGTATATCTATAATAGTTGCAAAATATAGTATGATTTTTTTTAAAATATTTACTAAATTTAATTTCTATGGGCTTTATAATATCTTCAAGAAATGCGTTATTCCTATTTTCATTAAAAACTGAACTAATTTCGGTTAAATAGTAAAATGCAATGTGTATGGTTGGATAGTAAGTGTCTGAAAGTACTCTAATTGCATCTTCAAATTTACTTAAAAATTACAAATGCAATGCAAATAATTCCATTCATTAATATCCAAACTACAAGATGGTAAATCAATTTCATTAAATATATTTACTATATCTTTATATTTAATTACCATCTAATATTTTAAATATAGATTTCCATTTTGTTCTTATATTTTAGGTAAAATTCTTGGTGAGATTTTAAAATTATTATATATTTGTTTAAATGTATGTCTTCTTGGTCCATTACATTTTACAAATATTATTATGTTTCTAAATTTAGTTATTGAATCATTTACTCTTAATCCATTTTGCACACTTAAATTAATTATATGGCAAAGAAATCGAATATGAAATAATTTGCCATATAAAATCAATATTTTTAAAATTTCTATTGAGGCCGCATTTTCAGAAGTATTATCGAAAGAAATAGAAAAAAAAATTCTATTCCAAACACCGAAAAAACACTTAGTAAGAATTTTGAAATATTATGTGCATTGTGTGGAAATTCAAATCTCATAAACTCTATTATTCTTTTTTGTATTAACCAATCTTGATTTATATAGTAGACCGTTACACATAAATAATGACTATCTCAGAGGTTATTGCAAGTCTATAAATTATCAAAATTAAAATGGTAATTAAACTTTGTCTCTTATTTTTATATATTTTTATAATATCGGATTTATAAGTTGAATATGGGACTTTTTTAAATTCAGGGTTATGTGCCGTTCTTATAAGTTTTTCAACAAAAAATTGCAAAACCCTCCAGACGGCTACATTTTAAAAAATATATAGAGAGAGAGACATGTCGTCCCGTACCTGGCACGTGTCGAGCACGGCACGGCACGGCCATACCGTAAGGGGCCGATAGCCCGACCACCCCAGCACAAGTACGGTCCGAGCCAGGGGCACGTGCCCAACGGACCGCCCGGCCCCTTTACCACCCCAAGGATAGGGAAAGGGGCAACTGGAGTGGGAAAGGGGGTGGGGTTTACAAAGCAAAAGGTGGGATAATAGATCCGGAAAAATATGATTGAAATTAATAAAGGGTAATTGTGGAATTTGAGGGGCAACACTCATAAAAGGACTTAAATTTTTTTAATAATTTACTATGCTTGGAAAAGGGATCCCCTTGTAAATTTTGAGTGTGCTTAAGCTACCCATCCTCATCTGTCATAATTTTTTCTCAAGCAAATAAGGTAGTATTTGTTTGCATGAAAATAAAATAGAAGTAATAGAAGTAGGGATGAACAATAGATCGGATTCGGCTGATATTGGAGGATTGCGAACGATTCTGACCATAGGAAGGAGGCGAGGCTCTGACCATTTCGCTCGCCGGAATCCGACAAACTCCGACCGACTCTGAATCGATCGGATACGGTCGAAATTCGACAGCAACGGCTTGAGTTTTCATCAACAAAAGGCGCTGAGAGAGAGAGAGAGAGAGAAGGGAAACAGGGGGAGGGGAGGGGGAGCGTGAGAGAGAGAGAGAGAGGGAATGGAGAAAGATCTTACAGAGCCTATAGAAATCACCCGTCAAATTCCGAATGACTCTGGCGATATTCTAACCAATTCCCGCTGATTGTTTTTTCACATGCATGGCTCCGACCATATAATTCTCCATACTCCAACCGAACTCCGATCAAATCCATTCGGAGCCAGACGTAGTTTCGGAGTGAATTTTAGTGTTCATCGCTAAATAGAAGTAAAACTACTTTCACTACATTTAAGTGCTTGTTTGGCCAAAAAAAAAAAGAAGTTAGAATTTACTTCTTATATGTTGAGATAGTGCTTCTTATATGTTGAGATAGTGCTTATACGATGCCTTACTTGTGTCATTTTCTTCCTTACATTTTAGCGTGGAAAAACTCTAGGAAGTAGAGAAACAAGCCAAAAAAAAAACTAATTTTTACTTCACCATGATCATGACATTTCAAAAGCTATACTTTAATAGATATAAACAAATTAATTTATATAAATATTTTTTTATTTAATCAATTAAATAATACTCAAACGCTTCCGAATACACTTTTTTCTTTTAAAAATTAGCAAACAGATACAACTTGACTTACTGAGCACCATTTGCTTAGTGAGCATCATCTCTCTTTAAAAAGAATGAATTTTTCTTAGTAAGCATTATCTATTTTCAACTTTAATCCTCTCAAATACACATTTCCCATCTCCCCTCAGCTAATTTTTTTTTTTTTTAGTTGCTTCCCTGCTTCTCACTACTGAAGCCCTGAATGAACGATCCGAACACACCCTCCATGAGCCGATCGCAGCTAAGTCGGACCATAGTGCCCCCACGCTGTGACTGCACTTGATCGCTCAACCGGGCCCAACACACCAGAACAACCGGGCCCACCACATCAGAACAACCAGAAGGCGCAATTTAATAAATGACATTTTAAGCATGCTAACATGCACTGGATCAGCTCTTTACTTCCCATTTATGTCAATAAAAACATAAAAAACCCAAACGATTTATGTCAATAAAAACATAAAAAACCCAAACAAAAATATCAACAGGAAAATTCTATTTTTTTAACTAAGTAACCATTCGTTCTCATATATTTTTAACTCCATACTCATCTCATCATCACTCCTACAATTTTATCAAAATTATTACCTTAAAAGAAAAGAAACTATATTGCATTGATTTTGAACTGTAGCTTTAACGTTTTCGTGATTCAAATAAACATTTTATAGTTATTATGTAGCAAAATTTATTAATATGAATTCTTATTGATTTCATATTTTTAATCTTGACTTTTATAATTTAGCTGCAGTTTGATTCTATATTGCATTGATCTGGACTATTATATTAAAATATTTTTTCCACGCTCTCTTATATATTAGCATAATTTCTTTTTAACACTTAAAATATAAATAATAAAATTATAGGATTTAAGGGGAAACTGAACAAAGAAACTATACATATATTTTAGGAGTTGTACTATAATATGGTTGTAACCTATAGAGACGTAACTTCGAAGGCCTTCGGTGACTAATTGGTCAACATCATTTTGTACACCCGAAATTTATAGATTTTCTTACATTGCCAATTTGATTTTTGAATGCAGCAATAAAATAAAATTTATAGAATAAAATATGAGATTACAAGAATATGGAAGATTGATTTTAATTCCCTTTTAATTTATCTGTGGGTTCTGGCAGCGATAGAGTCTCGTTGATACACTCCGTTGAAGATCCGATCTGGATTGGGAAGAGACTCCTCTTTGCCAACTCTAGAAAGAGACCCGCTCTCTGAAAATTCTCTGTTCCTCTGGACTCTGCTCTCTAGAAAAATCCTCTTTTCTCTGGACTCTGCCCTCCTTTTATATACTGAGGAGTAATTGTTCCCCTCAAATCGGATCAAATCCATATAATAGAAATACCGAGATCGGGGTAACTGTTCCACTAAAAATCCGGTCCAATCCACGTAACCGAAGCACCAAGGTGGGAAACCCCGCGAGTGCATCCTGTGGGTGGCGTCCAAGGGTGTGGGACCTACGGGACACTCCCGCGGGTGGCACCCACGGGAGCAGCCTGTGGGTGTAACCCGCGGGAAGCTCCCGCCCACAGGCTGCTCCCGCGGGAGCAGCCCACGGGTACCACCTGCGGGAAATTCTGGTGGGTTGCCACCCGCGGGGTGTTCCCGCGGGTGCACCCTGCAGGTGCACCCCTTTAATTCTTTTTTTTAATTCTTTTTTTTACGTGTCTACATAACCCCATCTAAAATTTTCGAAATTTTGTGTTGATTTATAATGAATTCGAAACATTTTGGACTCTTTTAATTTTGGCTGTATAGTCTTTATTGTGTGGTATGATTTTTATGGTATACTATGAACCATATTCTGAAATCGCTATCTTCCAACTGTTTTGTTGTTGGAGGTATACTCTTGAACCTCTTCGATATATCAGATATTACTTCTAGTGAATTTTATTGATGCTGACTAATATATTTGTGCGGCTCAGCTAGACTTTCGCTTATAGTTTCGCTTCAAAAAATTTATTGTCTGCATGCAAAAATATTTTTGATGTCTTATTCAGAGGCTAAGTGCATGACAGACGTATGATGGATTTGATAGACAGAGATAATTGTTAACGTGTCTTATGGAAGATGAGCAAAGGTATAATGCTAACATGCTCATTACATGACAAGCAGAGATATGATTTTAACGTGTTCATTAAATGATAAGTAGATGTATGATGTTAACGTACTTTTTAGATGACAAGCAGTGGTATAATTTTAACGTACTTATTAGATGACAAACAGAAGTATGATGTTAACGTACTTTTTAGAGGACAAGCAGAGGTATGATATTAACGTACTTTTTAGAGGATAAGCAGAGTTATGATATTAACACGCTCATTTATGACAAGCAGAGGTATGATTTTAATGTGCTAATTAGATGACAAGTTGATGTATGATGTTAGCGTACTTTTTAAAGGATAAGCAGAGGTATAATTTTAATGTGTTCATTAAATGACAAGCAGAGGCATGATGTTAACGTGTCTTATGGAAGATGAGCAGAGATATGATTTTAACGTGCTCATTAGATGACAAGCAAAGGTATGATATTAACGTGCTCATTAGATGACAGGCAGAGGTATAATGTTAACGTGCTCATTAGATGACAAGTAAAGGTATGATATTAACGTGCTCATTAGATGACAAGCAGATGTGTGATGTTAACATACTCATTAGATGACAAGTAGAGTTATGATGTTAAAGTACTTGATGTTAACGTGCTCATTAGATAACAAACAGAGTTATGATGTTAACGTGCTCATTAGAGGACAAATAGAGGTATGATATTAACATGCTCATTAAAATCATAACCGTTCAGTGACATTTAGTATAACAGATTAGAAAAAGATAGAGGTGTCATTAAATATATTTCAAAACTCGACCTATTTAGAGGATCTGGTCATGATAGGAATGAATTAACTAAACAGAGGTGACGGTTAACGTATTTAGATTTTGAATTTGACTATCAGAAATAATTGTCAATTTGATAGGGAGATGATTTTCGGCAAAGGTAATCTTTAACTTAACGATATCAAAAATAAGTTCATCAGAGATTGTAATGTTGGACTTGATGAAGTGTGAGTTTTTTTTCTGTCAGAGGTGAAAGCTTAACGTGATAGGAGATTTGATCGGATTTGATTTCATAAAGATAATTGATTTGATTTTGTACTCTGGTGTCAGATGTATGATTTTAACATGATTAATATTTTGGAGAGTCACTGGTTCTGCTGGAGAAAAGTGACGAGAAAAGTCTTACTGTCAGAGGTAAAATCTTAATGTGACAGGAGATTTGATTGAACTTGATCTCATAAAAAATGATTTGATTTTTTATTTACATGACAAATTTCTGGAGGGTCACTGAATCTGTTGGTAGAAAAGAGACAGAAAAATTTTTACTGTCAGAGGTAAAATTTTAACGTGACAGGAGATTTGATCTTATTAGGATTTTTAGCAAATCCCTACCTATCAACAGGTTTGATTAGCCTTTACTAAGTATCATTTGAGTTGTAGCCATGTTATTCCCCTCAGTATGGTAAATTATCGAGAATTTTATTTAGACTTGAACGCCAAACGTTCCCCCTTTCCTTTGCTATAGTAGCTTTGGACATTGATGTACCCTTATAATCAGATAAGGATACTGTTGTGACATGTTTGTCCTGAAATTTTTAGCAAATTTCTAGCTATCAACGGATTTGTTTTGCCTTTACCAACTACCGTTTGAATTGGACTAGCCATATTTTCCCATCAGCATGGTAAGTTGTCGAGAATTTCATTTGGGCTTATATGTCAAATATTTCCTCTTCCTTTTGCCTTAATAAGTTAGGGCAGTGATGTATTCTTATATTCAAATAAGAATACTGCTGTGACAGATTTGTCATGAGATTTTTAGCAAATCTCCAGCTATCAATGGATTTGATTTGCCTCTAACAACTACCGTTTGAGTTGGGCTATCCATACTATTTTCCTCGGCATGGTAAGTTGTCGAGAATTTTATTTGGATTTAAATGTCAAACTTTTCCTCTTCCCTTTGCCTTAGCAGCATTGGGTAGCTCATATTTTTACCCTCAGTATGATAAGGTTGGCGAGAAAGTGGTTCTCTTCCCGTTACCTTGACGGTATTGGACAATTCATGTTTTTACCACAATATAATGGGTTGGCAAGAAATTGGTTCTCTTCCCGTTACCTTGGTGGTGTTGATAGTTCATACTTTTACCCAAAATATGATGGGTTGGCGAGAAATTTATTCTCTTTCCGTTGCCTTGATGGCATTAGACATTTCATACTTTTACCCCCTACCATGATGGAGTTGGCGAGAAACTTATTCTCTTTCCGTTGCCTTAATGGCATTGGGCAATTCATGCTTTTACCCTCAGCATGGTGGGGTTGGTAAGAAACTTGTTTTCTTTCCGTTACCTTGACAGTGTTGAGCATTTTATACATTTACCCCCAGCATAATGGGGTTGATGAGAAACTAGTTCTCTTCCCGTTATTTTGACAGTGTTGAGCATTTCATAATTTTACCTCAATATGATAGGTTGACAAGAAACTGATTCTCTTTCCGTTACCTTAACGGAGTTGGGCAGTTCATACTTTTACCCCCAGCATGATGGGATTGGTGAGAAACTTGTTCTCTTCCCGTTACCTTGACGGTGTTGGGCATTTCATGTTTTTACTCCCAGTATGATGGGTTGGCGAGAAACTTATTCTCTTTCTGTTACCTTGAAGGTATTGGACATTTTATGCTTTTACCCCAGCATGATGGGATTAACAAGTACTTCATTTGGAATTATATGCCAAATGTTCCCTCTATCCATAGTCGTAGAGACGTAGGATCCATTGCTATTTTGTGTCCCAAGTTGGGTGCGAAGTTACACCTCACCGGCGGCCAACATTTCTTTATTTGTTGTGTTGAAGAAGAGGTTGGATGCCCTCATTCACTTAAGAATAATATTTTTTCAGAAATTTTCTGTTGATCGGCATCATCATCCAGTCACCGTGTTGATTGATCAACCGTTGTATAAGTTTCTTAACTTCATCTTTAATTGACTCCATTAATTCTGGACAGAGTCTTCTTTGATGCTCCTTTACTGGTTTTGCATCTGGCTTAATATTTAGCTAGTGCAAAGCAACTTGAGGGTCTTATGAGCTTGGTGTTGGTTTCATCACCCATGTTCACCTGAACCACCTTGTTTTCGATAGGTGATTCGCACTATTCAAAGTGCATACTCCACTGGGTATCAAGACATTTGACTAATACTTTATTTTGAGGAAGGGTTAGCTCATCATTTTCGTCTAGAGTCATGCTGAAAGGCATCATATTTGTAGACAGCCCATTAAATAGTATCCTCAGACTGATACCTGAGTCCCCATCAGAGTTTTTCGTATTTTGACAGATCTCATTATTTATAACCAGAGTATCAGGTGTTGTGACATATTGCAACCTCTACTGATTTTGTGTTGGTAATATAATTCTTTTTCTTTGGACATGAAGTAGCGGAGCATGTTTTGACGCTCTTTGCCACGCGTAGTGTTCCCCGGATGCGGGGTGCGCTGTGCACGCCCCCCGTGCACAGCGCTTTGCAAGTGCGCTCCATTGGCACACATAGTGCCCTTGCGGGTGCAAGGGCAGACGTTATCGCGTGCCCAAATTTTAAACTTTGGCATTTAGGTGAAGTCATATATCATTTTTCTCTATCATTCGGAATGATCTTGGTTCGTAATAATAAAACTTAGGATTTCTCAATATTCATCTTCAGTATTATCGGTTAGGGTTGCATATGGTCGAACCCTTTCAAAGAGAATGGGTTTTATTTGATCGACCTATTGAGTAGAGATTTTGATATGTTGGTTAATATAACCAGTAGTGATAGATAACTGCGACCAATATTAATAATTCTGCATGATGTTCTTATAATGAATGGCCATCAATCTAATAATTGTTTGGTAAATCTTTGTCTTTCTTGAGATGGTTGAAGCGAGCTTTGAGTGATTTAAGTTTCAAACTACTTGACCCTCAAC